>JAMQGT020012556.1:0-102280 GCA_024447675.2 Pterophyllum scalare | reverse complement strand
GGGTGAGCACCTCATCCTCTGGGTAAGTTGGAGGTGTTGCACGGCTTGTGGTAAAATGATGCTTCGCTCTGAGACGTCGTCTAGTACTGCATAAGTCTCCAATACTCTATCTTTGTTGTGAAGTAAGACTTTCACAACCTTTAGCATCATTTTAGGGGATCTGTTAGGTCTATCCATATACACCTTTGTGCTCGTAGCAGCCACCATAAGTACACTCTTCTGGATTTGCTGGACTGCATCATGCGGTACTGTCAGATGCGGTTCTTTACAGGTATTACAGGGTCACTTGAGGGTACAAACCTCTGGCTTGTGAGATCTTCCACGTTTTCAGCACCGTTGACCATCAGATAACCACTGCACTATCTGTCCTGTGCTCAGGTTCTTGAGGTCTGTGCATGCGTTCAGGAAATGCTCTGTATTATTGCAGTGAGGGCAATATGGTTTAGTCTTGAATGAGGACTTCGGTCTGGCTGAACTCTCTCTGGAACTCTGATCATTGCTGGCAGTGGAAAAAAAAAGTGTGATTTCTCCTTTGGTTTGTTGGAAACACATGACTCTTTCTTTGTTGGCTTAGGAGCTTCTCGACCATAAAGTGAGGCAGCTCGACCAGCTATATGCTTTGCTTGAGACTTCATCTGTAACCAAGAACTCAGATCCGGTAAGGTATAGGTCTGGTCTGTACCTGTATGAAGAATACCTTAGTTCAAGCAGTGTTCCACGAATCCATCGCAGTAACTTGGTGGCATCTTACTCAGTAGTCGGTCGACATGTGATCCGCATCGTAGTTCGAACCCATTCTGTCCTTCCAGGGTCTGAAGCATGCCTACTAGGGATTGAATGGACAAGGCAAATGCATCAAATGCTTCAGCGTCTCCAAACTTGATGGCTGGAACATTTAGTTTGGCACCCTATTCACTCTGAACCAGCTGTTGGGGTTGACCATATTTGTCCTGTAGGGCGTGCATGTCCATGGTGTATGGCTTCTGGTCGTGCATGTAGGCTTTAGCTAACAGGAGTACACTGAATAATTTCATATGTCCGAGAAGCACTTGGTATTTATACTGCTCCTTCAGGTGTGGATGGCTATTCAGCGTATTGTCCAGAGCCATCTTCAATAAAGCAAAGTCACTTTCCTTGGCTGACTTGAAGAATGAAATCATGGGTTTGGGAATGCTGTAAGATGCTGAAAAGGGTGGATACACTACAGTTGGCTGCGGTTGAGGTGGATCCGATTGAGTCCAAGCCACACTGGATGAATAGGACTTTGAAGGAAGTGGATGCATTATAGGAGCGGGATGATCATTAATGTGTGCTGGACCAGCACACTGAGATGCAGGAGGAAAAACCGATTGTGGGTCTTGAGATGGAGTTCGTGGTGGCATCTTGTGCAGAACCTGATTCACTTGAGGCAGAGCTGCATGTAGAGCTGAAGGTAAAACCACTGAAGGACCTGGTTGTTGGATCCCTGTCTCTAGCGATGAGCCCGTAGGAGGTATGTGAGGTGAAGCTGTGAGCAGTGCCGGCCGTGGAGGTGGAACTGCGGAGAATCCTGCACTAGGCACTGCTGGGATAGTTGAAGGAGGGACTGAAGGAGGTCTTGGAGGTGGAACCACAGGAGGCAAGTTCATGTGGTTTCTCACTTTGCTGTCATCTGATGAGCCCAGAGGGGTTCTAGACCTATCAGGTTCCTGTGTTTTCTCTTTGAGAAGAGAAGTGACCATTTTAGCTATTTTCAGCTCATTAGTCGTC
This sequence comes from Pterophyllum scalare, assembly GCA_024447675.2. Taxonomy (NCBI): domain Eukaryota; kingdom Metazoa; phylum Chordata; class Actinopteri; order Cichliformes; family Cichlidae; genus Pterophyllum; species Pterophyllum scalare. The sequence continues at coordinate 100,531 of JAMQGT020012556.1, read as the reverse complement.
CTTTTCAACTTTCGCTCTCTTTCCAATTGTTTTGTCAACAACTCTTGGGTTCTGATGGCTTTATCCTGTAGCTGTTGGGCCTCTCTGGCTTGAGCTTGTAGTCACTGATATTCAAATTCGACTTGTTGTTCCTCTTCTATTGCTGTAGCTCCTCAAGCTCCATCTGCCTTACTTGTTCTTCTAGCTGGGCTCTGATAAAACCTTAGAAGGAAATATGCTGGTGGGACAGCATGATATCCAGGTAGATCTGGATTTTGAACTTTCTCTGGGAAGAGTGTGTTCCACTGCTACAAGAATGTTGAGAGGAGGAAGCTTCTGGTATGGGTCGGATTTGTCCCTCTGGAGGGAGAGTTGCAACCACATAGTCGGCTAAGTAGGCTGGAGGCCGTCTCTCTCTCTGCGAAAGACGCTGGGGTGCAGATTCTGTCTGGTCATCTGTCAGTTCCATATCTTGATTAGTGCTCTAATCCGGCTTGAAGGACCATAAAAAAGGAGAAGTTTGCGTTGTCTCCAAACATTTCTGGATTAGAGCGGCAAGATATGGGGGGTGCATTCAAGTTAAAGAACACCAGATGCAGGTTCCAGCTTAAATTGTTTATTGGGGTTCACAGTTCCTTTCCAGCCAGTTCGAATACATGTGTATTTTAGGGTGAAGTTACAAATGTTGATTTGTAGTCTGAAACAATAATAAACAGACAATCACCAGTACACTAACCATTATAACCCATAACTGAATGACAACAGCAAAGATACAAATAAAGAACCTTCTCCAGTCAACAAAATATTCCCAAAAGTCACATAACCCTGTATACGCAGCTCCCAATCAATGCTAATGTGCACACAGAATCATAGAGCGCTCCAATAAAAGAAAAACATCAACGCATACACAACCAAACAAACAAGCTCAAACAAACATGCACTTAACTACCCAATAAAGCTGTCAAACTCACCTTCTGGCATTTACGATGATAAAACAAAGGAATACAGGTGAACCTATTCTCTGAGTTACTGCACCAAGGGAAAAGAGAAAAAAAGGCAGAAACATCCACTCTGCGCTGTACCAGTGGTGCATTCAACGGATGCATGTAAAGCTACAATAAGTTCAATAACACAGGAAATTCCAAACTCGCGATAAACACCAAAACACAATGCCATAAGTCAACCAAGAATAAACAGTGTGGGCTTTCTAACAATTAAAAGGCAGGATTATAAAGCTTTGAAGGTCTCAAAGTATCCTACCAGGCAGGATCAGCAGGGAGTCGTAGTAATTGCAGTCGGACACCCCCGTGGTGTCAGAGACGCAGTCCATCCACAGGTTGGAGTAGTAGTAGGTGGTGGTCAAAACCTTGCTGCCCATCTCTGAGAAAGACCAGTACTCTGTGGGAAGAGTGGAAGAGACCAGGATCCAGCCACAGAGGCAGGACACGAAGCAGCTGATCTCCAAGTACATCAGCACCGTCCTGTACCTCATGGTGAGCGCTGGTCCTCAACCCAAATCCTAACAGAGGTGAAAAACTAACGTCTCACTGCAAGAAACATGAACAAGCTCCCCCTCTGTGCCATTGCTGATGTGTAAGTGTCAGAGTAGACGTGTGGATGTTTGGCCTTGATCTCATCTTATCTTTTACATTGTTTTGTTTAGTAAGCATGTTTGACGATCCCAGCAGCTTTACCTGTTAATGGCTCGTTCTGTTTACCCTTTCATTATGGTGGATCTCTGCTCTGTTTAGCTTCCCACTGGCTCAAATTCCAAATGTGTAGAAAATTATATTTTTCACAATTAAACACAAAATATGGGCAGCACGGGCGTGGCATGGTGTGGTGGTTAGCACTGTTGCCTCACAGCAAAAAGGTCCTGGTTTTGAATCAGGGCTGGGAGCCTTTCTGTGTGGAGTTTGCATGTTCTCCCTGTGTTTGCATGGGTTTTCTCCCACAGTCCAAAGATATGCAGTTACTGGTGATTCTCATTTGTGCCCATAGGTGTAGCATAAGGTTTAGAGGAGATTTCTGGTTATGTACATAGATACCTTTGTATGCCTAAGGCCTGAATTATGCTTCTGCATATCAGGAACAGGTGCGCCTGCATGCCTCTATACACCATAACCTGACATGCACCTCTTTAGAAATGCAACTACACATCAGGTTGACACAGCCCGCAAGGATTGCGATTATCACGTAGGTTCAGAGGGGATCTCTGGTTACGTGCGTAGGCCCCGCAAAGACCCGACGCAGAAGCATAATTCAGGCCTAACTCACACATGACTGTGATTTGAGTGATAATTTTATACACTCATCAGTTTTTCTGTTCCTGTGGCCATTTAAACAAAAGGAGGCATCTTTTATACAGATGTGTTTATTGAGCAAACTTTAGACATACCACTAACAGTACAGATCCTGACAGCAAATAATTTTTCTTGAGAAATAGGTGGTAAAAAACAAAAACCAGTCAGCCATTTTTGTTCTGAACCATCTCTGACAGTTAAGTCCTTCACTGACGTAAACCGAGTTCATGTCACACACACTGAATTCTTGCATTCACAACCTTTTGTAATGAGTTTGTTCTTTTATTAAAAATTACAGGTGTCTAGAATGGTGGGCAGTTGTGCACCCATTTCTAACCCTGATCCTGAACAGCTCCCGAGTGTTTTGTCGTGTGGTGATGATGTTTTAATTTGAAGAGCATTTATGCTTTAACAACACACACACACACACACACACAGACACAGCAACAGTACAGGAAAGACTGAAAGTGTCACTAAACAGCAGATGCTTCCTGATGAAAGCAAGAAGCATTTAGCTATGAAATACAAAAAAGGGGCTTTGGAAAATCCGCTCAGCTGTTTTCTTGTTAGTGACATCACTCTCCATCCGTCCCACAGGAGGAAATTAGCTTAGCATAGCATGAGGAAAAACAGTAACAAAGCCCACCAATGAGAGCCAAGCTAGCTGTTTCCTTTCGGCTAAGCTAAGCTCACTGCCGGCTCCAGCTTGATCTTGAACGGACTCTGTTCTCTTCCCTCTGGCTCAGACGAAGCTGTCTCTGGTGAGGTTTGTTGCTCTGGTTGTTCGGCCGTTCAGCAGCGGCGCCAGTGTCACTTTCGAGGTCGAGGGCGGCGGCACTGTCCGTTCCTCTCGTACGGACAGTGGGGAAATTGATCTCCGTGACCTTCTGGGGGTTAAAACAGGAAACACAAGGTGAAGTAGTTCAAGCTGTTACTGGTTGTTGGTTCCAGCCTGCTATACAGGTATTCATGATCAGAAATACAGATAACAGTTATCACTTTGCAACCTTTAGGAACAGGTTTTTACTCACCTTGATGACAGACTTTCTTTGCCAGATAAATAAGCCAGCACCGCCCCTGCACAGATGAGGAGAATTGATCCTCCCCAGCCAATAAAAATCGCTGCTCCAAGTTCAAATCTGAAGTGAATGCAGAGGTTTTTTTATTTTGTTTTTCATGCATTTTTAAATTAATACCTATTTTGACATTATAATAATGCCACTTGAAAATTACTCACTTCTGTGCCTTGAAATTTGGATCCTTAAATTCTTTTATGATTCTGTTGGCCCACCACGAGTAGGTGATAATACCACAGCCACCTACCAGAAGACAGTGTATTTTAAACATCTCATGGATCTTTTGTTATTAATAAAATAGCACAGTGGTATTAAAGTATTTTCACCTGAAGCCAGGTAGGTGACCGCACCAGAAAATGTCACCCTTGCATTGATAATCTCTGTCCCACCTATTTTAGTGCATTTCATCCCTATGAGTGTGAGGACGCTCCCGAAGAAGCCTGTGATGACAGCACAGACAGCCAGAGCTCTGCAGGCCTGCAGGAATGCTGAAAGACAGCAGGTGGAAGTGAAGTGCAATCTAAATACAGTTTATGTTAAGCATAGAGCATTTTATTAAGATAACATAAAGGAATTTATATGATTTAATGCTTCATATTGTGCTTTTTATCCAAACATGCATTCAGGGCCTGAACTCAGTAAGTGACTGTGTGAAAAATTATTAGAGGAAGAAAAGGTGCAGTTCCATTGTTTTGGATTTTTATTTATTTATTTGGGTTTTGTTTGTTTGTTCATTTTATGTAATAGATCACAGAAATACTTATACTTATTTTATACTTATCAGGTTGTGCCATTATTATATCTAATTAATGCATTTTTATGGAGTCCAAGTTGGTGGTTAGTTGTCTCTCTTTACTTAGCAGCATTTTAGTTCAGGAAATTCATAATTTTGTGTTTTGCTTTTCTTTTGTTTTTAAAGAAGAAATATGCAATTCAGCTCCCGTCTGTAGCCTAATAATTTGTACACAGTCCCTAAATCTGCAAAGCAAATGATTACAATATTAAAAAGCAGGATTATAAAGCTTTGAAGGTCTCAGAGTATCCTACCAGGCAGGGCCAGCAGGGAAGGGTAGTATTTGCAGTCAGACACCCCTGTGGTGTCGGAGACGCAGTCCATCCACAGGTTGGAGTAGTAGTTGGTGGTGGTCAGCACCATGCTGCCCACCTCTGAGAAAGTCCAGTACTCTGTGGGAAGAGTGGAAGAGACCAGGATCCAGCCACAGAGGCAGGACACGAAGCAGCTGATCTCCAAGTACATCACCACCGTCCTGTACCTCATGGTGAGCGCTGGTCCTCAACCCAAATCCGTAACAGAGGTGAAAAACTAACGTCTCACTGCAAGAAACATGAACAAGCTCCCCTCTGTGCCATTGCTGATGTGTAAGTGTCAGAGTAGACGTGTGGATGTTTGGCCTTGATCTCATCTTATCTTTTACATTGTTTTGTTTAGTAAGCATGTTTGACGATCCCAGCAGCTTTACCTGTTAATGGCTCGTTCTGTTTACCCTTTCATTATGGTGGATCTCTGCTCTGTTTAGCTTCCCACTGGCTCAAATGCCAAATGTGTAGAAAATTATATTTTTCACAATTAAACACAAAATATGGGCAGCACGGGCGTGGCATGGTGTGGTGCTTAGCACTGTTGCCTCACAGCAAAAAGGTCCTGGGTTTGAATCCTCCTACATACTAAAGACACACACTTAGTGAGGTTAGGTTAATTGGTGAATCTCAATTGTCCATAGGCGTGAATGTGAGTGTGAATGGTTGTCTGTCTCTCTGTGTTAGCCCTGTGACAGGCTGCTGATCTGTCCGGGGTGTACTCTGCCTCTCGCCCTATGGTAGGTGGGATAGGTTCCAGCTACCCCACGACCCTGAAAAGATAAGCAGAAGAAATCAATGGATAAGCACAAAATGCTGAAAATAGTAAATATATAAAGTATTTATTTAATACTCACATTAAAAATACATTTTTGCTGGAAAGCAAGTAAACATGCTGTAACCTGGCAAAATATTGTATTTGCTACTATCCTACATGGTGACCCCAGTGTGGGATCAGACCCTAGCAAGATTGAACTCACTTAACATGTTATATTCTATTTTTCATTGCTTCACACCTATTATGATGAAAGATACTCATTATTAGAGGAGGGGAAAGCAGTGCCCTGCCCACATGGTTTATAACTGAGGCTATAGTCAGGTGGTGAAAGGATTACTTCCAGGACCTCCTTAATCCCACTGACACGCCTTTTGTAGCGGAAGTAGAGTCTGGGGATGAGGATTACTTGCCCATCACTTGAGGTGAGGTTACTGAGGTGGTTAAACAACTTCTTGGTGGCAGGGCCCCTGGGGTGGACAAGATTTCCTGAAGGCTCTGGATGTTGTAGGGCTGTCTTGGTTGCCACACCTCTGCAAAATTGTGTGCTACTGGATTAGCAGACTGGGGTGGTGGTCCCCATCTTTAAGAAGGGGGACCAGAGGGTGTGCTCTAACTATTAGGGGATCATACTCCTCAGCCTCCCCGGTAAGGTCTATGCCAGGGTGCTGGAAAGGAGGGTCCATCGGTTAGTCGAACCTCGGATTCAAGAGGAACAATGCAGTTTTCATCCTGGCCATGGAACGCTGGACCAGCTCTTTATCCTCTTGAGGATATTCAAGTGTGGATATTCGAGTGTTCGTGGGAGTTTACCCATCCAGTCTTCATGTGTTTTGCAGTATCCTGTGGGGGGAGTATGGGGTGTCTGGCCCATTGTTGTGGGACATTCAGTCCCTGTACAACCACAGCAAGAGCTTGGTCTATATTGCTGGCAATAAGTTGAACTCATTTCCTGTGGATGTTGCACTTCACCAGGGTTGCCCTTTGTCACTGACTCTGTTCATAATTTTTATGGACAGAATTTATAGGCATAGCCAAGTGGCCGAAGGCTTCCACCTTGGTGGCCTCAGAATCTCATCTATGCTTCTTGCAGATGACACGGCCCTTTTGGCTTCATCAGGTGGTGGTGACACCTGGTGGTGGCAATTTGCAGCTGAGTGTGAAGCAGCTGGTGTGAGAATTAGCACCTCCAAGTCTGAGGCCATGGTCCTCAGCCGGAAAAGGATGGAGTACCCACTCTGACTCAGGGACGAGTTGCTGTCCCAGGTGGAGGAGTTTAAGTATCTCAGGCTCACGAGTGACGGGAGAAGGGAGCAGGAGATTGACAGATGGATTGGGGCTGCATGTGCAGTGATGTGGACGCTGCATGGGTCTGTCGTGATAAAGAAGGGGCTGAGTGTGAAAGTGAAGCTGTCGATTTACCAGTCGATTCACGTACCTACCCTTACCTATGGTCACAAGCTTTGGGTAGTGGCTGAAAATGAGATTCTGAAAACAAGATTGTGAATACAAGCGGTCACAGCAGATGACTGCCCCTCCTGGTTCTGCCGGAGGTTTCTTCCTGTTAAAAGGGAGTTTTTCCTTCTCACTGTCACCAAGTGCTTGCTCATAGGGAGTTGTTTTGACTGTTGGCTTTTCTCTGTAAATACTGTAGGGTCTTTACCTTAGAATGTAAAGTGCCTTGAGGCGACTGTTTGGCGCTATATAAATAAAATTGAATTGAAATTAACTGAATAAATGAGCTTCCTCCAAAAGGGTGGCTGGCTTCTCCCTTAGAGATAGGGTGAGAAGTGCAGCTATTCAGGAGAGGGATTAAAGTAGAGCCACTGCCCTTCTACATCAGGGATCCTCACATCTAGGCCTCGAGAGCTGGTGTCCTGCAGGTTTTAGATGTGTCTCTGCTTCAACACACCTGAATCAAATATAGAACTCATTAGCAGGACTCTGGACAACTTGACTGCATACCGAGGAGGTAATTCAGCTATTTGATTCAGGTGTGTTGGATCAGGGACACATCTAAAACCTGCAGGACACCGGCTCTCGAGGCCTGGATGTGAGGATCCCTGCTCTACATCAAAAGGAGCCCGTATAGGTGGTTCGGGCATCTGATTAGGATACCTCTTGGGTGAGGTGTTCTGGGCATCTCCTACCGGGAGGAGGCCTCCAAGGTAGACCCAGGACACGCTGGAGACATTATATCTTTCGGCTGGCCTGGGAACGCCTTCGTGTTCCCCCCGGACAAGCTGGAAGAGGTGGCTGGGGAGAGGGAGGTCTGGGCTTCTCTGCTTAGGCTGCCGCCCCTGCGACCCAGCCCCGGATAAGAGGAAGAAAATGGATAGATGGACACTAGTCACTTTATACACAGTATACAGCAAATCAGAATCAACAGTATTTGACTATGTTTGTACATCTGGAAGCTCAAAAACCACAAAGGCCATTTTCTTCAGGGGACTTTAAAAAAAGAGCAAAAATAAAATAGTCTGAAGGCCCAAAGACCTAGTCCCTTCCACACAGAAATTTCTCAAGATTGTCCCAGTCTTTTGATGATAATATGTACTGTAAATCACAAGATTCACGAGATTTGCAATTTAAAATAGAACAGGTGTCATTATACAGAATGAGATTGGAAGGCCACTCCTGTTTCAGTGTCACACTGTAGAAAGTCCACACATAAATATATAAAATAAAATAGAATGTATAAAAAAATAAAATAAAAAGGGCAGCACTGTGGTTAGCACTCTTGCTTCACGTCTAGAAGGTCTGGGTTTGAATCCACCTTGGCCGGTGTCTTTCTGTGTGGAGTTTGCATGCTCTCCCCATTTGTGTGGGTTTTCTCCACGTACTACAGTTTCCTCCCACAATCCAAAGACTGCAGTTACTGGGGTTAGACTCTAAATTGCCCATAGGTGTGAATGGTTGTCTGCCTCTCTATGTTAGCCCTACAACAGGCTTGCAAACTGTGCAGGGTGTACCCTGCCTCTCGCCCTATGACAGCTGGGATAGGCTTCAGCCCCCTCAGGACCCTGAACAGGATAATTGGACGAAATTGGATGGATAAACATGATGTACAGTGGGTGAGTATTGCACTTTAGTGAATGAATATATCACATTACAGGAGTGATAGATATTGTTCAGCATGAATAATATAAATATTGCACAGAGATGTGGGTATTACACAGCTAGACTGGGTGAGTGTGTGAATTCAGGGTGGTAATTACTTTGGCGACCAAACTGTTCTTGAGTCTGTTTGTTCTGGCTTTGGCAGGTGCTACAGGTGCATCAGTGGGAAGCAGGTCAAACAGTTCAAAGCCAGGGTGTGAGCTGTTCTTGATATTTTTGGCTCTGCTGAGGCAGCAGGAGGTGTAGATGTCCATCAGGGAGGGGGAGGGCAGCCAAAAATTCTTTGTGCTGTCTTGACTACCCTCTGACTGCCTCAGTGCAGCTGCTGTACCATACTGTGATACAGTACGACAGCAGGCTCTCAATGAATGAGTGTGAGAAGGTCAGCAGGTTTTAGTCTGTTCTTCTTGAGGACTCTCAGGAAGTGAAGGTGCTGCTGAGTATTCTTGATGACAGCTGTGATCTTATCTGTCCAAGAGAGATCAGCAGAGATGAGGACACCAAGAAACCTGAAGGTGTGGACCCTCTCTACACACTGGCTGTTGATGTGTGTGTGTGTGTGTGGGGGGGGGGGTTGAGTCAGTTTTGTGCTTCCTGAAGTCCAGGATGATTTCTTTGGTTTTCATGGTGTTCAGTGCCAGGTTGTTCTCTGACCACCAGGCTGTCAGCTTCAGGACCTCCTCTCTGTAGGCTTCCTCATCTCCCCTTGAGATGAGTCCGACCACTGTGGTGTCGTCAGCAAATTTGATGATGAGGATGTTTTTGGGGTCTGGACTGCAGTCATGGGTGTAGAGGCAGTACAGGAGGGGGTCTCACAGTCCGGGGTTAAAAAATCCTTTATTCAGGAACATGTGAGAGGGGGGAGGCCCAGGGTGTGCAGTTTGGTACTAAGAATGTCCAGGATGATTGTATTAAAGGCTGAGCTGTAATCCACAAAGAGCATCCAGGCATAGCTCTACTGCTGGTCCAAGTGGCTCAGCACAGAGTGGAGAGCTACAGCGATGGCGTCCTCTGTGGATCTGTTTGCACGATATGCAAACGAATGGGTGTCAAAAGTCAGGGGGAGAGCGTCCTTGATGTGTTGGGGAACCAGTCTCTCAAAGCACTTCATGATTACTGGTGTGAGGCCCACATCAATCATTTAGGCTGGTGATGGATGGCCTCTTTGGCACAGGGATGATTGTAGCTGTTTTTAGGCGGTGGGTGGGGTGGGACTGCTTGGGTCAGGGAGAGGTTGAAACATTATTGTGTAATTGTTCCACAATTTGTAGACACAGTTTTTTGTAGTTTGCTAAACCTCCGCACACTCTTTTAGATGCTCTTTATACATCCAGTCATGTTACTTCCAGCAAAATCAAAATGAGCCAGTATTTTTCATGAAAATAAAACATCTCAATTTAAATATTTGATTTTTTTTATTGCTCTATTGTGAATAAAATATGTAGTTATGAGAAATCGTTGCATTCCATTTTATTTAGATTTTACACAGTGTCCCAACTTATTTGGAATTTTGAATTGTACAAACTTACATGGAAATACAGTATGTTAGACAAAAACAGAGACTGCATATTTCTAACAAGCTTGAAAGTCAGTACTTGGTACATCTGCCTTTATAACACAGCCTGAACTCTCTTAGGCAGCTTTCTTGTAATTTTTTAAAGAGCATTCCAAAGCTCTTCTTTGGAAGTTTTGTTTCTTTCACTGTCAAAATGATCCCACACTGCTTCAGTAATGTTGAGGTCTGGCCTCTGGGGAGGCCAATCCATGGCTGATAGTGTTCCATTTTATATTTTTCTATCCAGGGATGATTTTACTGCATTGGCAGCATTTGGGATCATTGTCATGCTGAAAAATGAAGCTGTTGCCAATCAGATGCTTTCCAGATGGTATTACATGATGGATCAGAATCTGACCGTACACCTCTGTGTTCATAATTCCATCAATTTTGACAAGATCCCCAACACCACTGGCTTTCATGCAGCCCCAAACCATGACAGAACCCCCAGAACCTCTGTCCAGACCTCCTCCATTCATAACCAAAATTTTCGAAGACATGTTGCCACTGATTTTCAGTCAAGTTCTTGTATAATTTGTCAATCCTCCATCTTTTCTCCTTGTTTTTCTTCTTTAAAAATGGGATCCTGAAAGTCACCTTTCCATTAACACCATTTCTGATGAAGCTCAGGTGAACAGTACTTGGATCAATTGAAAAACCAGTTGCATCTCTCAGGTCAATATACTATTTATGCCTCTCATTTTATCCCATTCTTTGATATTTGTCACAGATTCAACTATAAAAATAAATTGATGTTGGGTGTTTTTGCAGCAATGAAAAAATTTAAATGAACAAACCTTTTTGGATTTTTAATTATGTATTCAGGTGCAGAGTGAATTGTGCAGCCAGTTAAAATGGGAAAATTCCCCACCAGGCCATGGTACAGGGCAGGTCCGATCTCATAGCAGAGGAGAAAGCAGTTAAAAAAAAATCCTGTCTCTCATTTGCTCACATTTACAGTGCCTTGCGAAAGTATTCGGCCCCCTTGAGCTTTTCGACCTTTTGCCACATTTCAGGCTTCAAACATAAAGATATAAAATTTTAATTTTTTCTGAAGAATCAACAACAAGTGGGACACAATCGTGAAGTGGAATGAAATTTATTGGATGTGTCATACTTTTTTAACAAATAAAAAACTGAAAAGTGGGGCGTGCAATATTATTCGGCCCCCTTGCGTTAATACTTTGTAGCGCCACCTTTTGCTGCAATTACAGCTGCAAGTCTCTTGGGGTATGTCTCTATCAGTTTCGCACATCGAGAGACTGAAATTCTTGCCCATTCATTCTGCCACCACCATGTTTGACAGTGGGGATGGTGTGTTCAGGGTGATGAGCTGTGTTGCTTTTACGCCAAACATATCGTTTTGCATTGTGGCCAAACAGTTCGATTTTGGTTCCATCTGACCAGAGCACCTTCTTCCACATGTTTGGTGTGTCTCCCAGGTGGCTTGTGGCAAACTTTAAACAAGACTTTTTATGGATATCTTTGAGAAATGGCTTTATTCTTGCCACTCTTCCATAAAGGCCAGATTTGTGCAGTGTACGACTGATTGTTGTCCTATGGACAGACTCTCCCACCTCAGCTGTAGATCTCTGCAGTTCATCCAGAGTGATCATGGGCCTCTTGGCTGCATCTCTGATCAGTCTTCTCCTTGTTTGAGATGAAAGTTTAGAGGGACGGCCGGGTCTTGGTAGATTTGCAGTGGTCTGATACTCCTTCCATTTCAATATGATTGCTTGCACAGTGCTCCTTGAGATGTTTAAAGCTTGGGAAATCTTTTAGTATCCAAATCCGGCTTTAAACTTCTCCACAACAGTATCTCGGACCTGCCTGGTGTGTTCCTTGGTCTTCATGATGCTCTCTGCACTTGGAACAGAACCCTGAGACTATCACAGAGCAGGTGCATTTATACGGAGACTTGATTACACACAGGTGGATTCTATTTATCATCATCAGTCATTTGGGACAACATTGGATCATTCAGAGATCCTCACTGAACTTCTGGAGTCAGTTTGCTGCACTGAAAGTAAAGGGGCCGAATAATATTGCACGCCCCACTTTTCAGTTTTTTATTTTATGTAAAAGTTTGACACATCCATTAAAATTTCATTCCACTTCACGATTGTGTCCCACTTGTTGTTGATTCTTCAGAAAAAATTAAAATTTTATATCTTTATGTTTGAAGCCTGAAATGTGGCAAAACATTGAAAAGTTCAAGGGGGCCAAATACTTTCGCAAGGCACTGTATATATTCATGAGAGACATTTAAAAAACACATTACTTTAGTTTCGCTGGATCTGCTTGTCTATGTAAAAACAACCCAACCACTTTGTTTACGTATAAACAGTAAGCAGCCATGTCTGATACGCCTGCATGAGGCAGAGTTGATGACACATGGGGAAAAAAACACAATACACCAGTGGGTCTTCTTTCACTCTTTCTCTCTCTGCTTACACACCACACTGCATTCCTTTCACCCTCCCCTCTCCCCCAACCAGTCACAGCAGATGCCCCTCCCTGAGCCTGGTTCTGTTGGAGGTTTCTTCCTGTTAAAAGGGAGTTTTTCCTTCCCACTGTCACCGAGCGCTTGCTCATAGGGGGTCGTTTTGATTGTTGGGTTTTCACTGTATTATTGTCGGGTCTTTGCCTTACAATATAAAGCACTCTGAGGCAACTTCGAACTTCTTAATAGCTCAGGCTTTCTTCATGCAAACAAATGATCCTCACAGCCAACCCTGTGGAAAGCAGATGCTGTTAATAAGATCCTATCTTTACTTCTCTGGTTTCCCCCAATGAATGTGCACTCCATCACCACTATGTCATCAGAAATGAACCTGCTAAAATCTTCTTTTCTTTCTGTGACTACAGGAAGTCAGTAATTATTGGTACCTACATTTAGCTGTCCACAGCACCCCAAAATCTACAGTGTTCACCACATAAATGGTGTATTCATAGCAGTCCCAGGTTGGAGTAGTACTAGGCTGTCACCACCACAGACAAGCTCCCTTGACCATCCAGCTGTTCCACCCTGCACTTAGGATATAAGAAATAAAATTTATTACAAACATCCTCTCTCAGAGTTGTCCATGCACTTGTTAGTATCTCTGTGTAGGTTCAAAGTCTTCCAGGTCATGGTAGTCTCTGGAGATTGAAAAAAGGTGACTTCTTTAGGTTTCTTGAAGATGTTTCACCTCTCATCCAAAAGGCTTCTTCAATTCTAAAACAAATGGTGGTGGGACCCAGCCAGTAACAAAGTGCTTAAAAATACCATTTAAAATAGTCTCTTTGCTAAGTTGTCTGCAGTGTGTAGAAACAAAACATGAGATCCATCAGAAGTTTTCTCCGGTGAATTATCAAAAAGCAGATCCAGCGTACCAAAGCTTGCTTTTTTTAATCTACAGTTAGTGCAGTTTTGCTATTGAAACAATGATGCCTTCCATAACATTGATGCTCGAAGTCATGCTCAACAAATTAAGATATTGCTTTTAGATTGTGATGTTGTGAGTGGGTGTGAAATGGATTTGGTTGCAGCTGTTGGTTGTCGCTGTGTTTTTCAGCCCTGAGAATTTCATGTAGCAAACTAATGTATTTACAATATCATTCAAAAAAGCTAAGGGGGAAAACAAATGAAAATTTTTGACCCATCCTTGTGTACTTTGAGAATGTGTAACTCAAAACATATTTACAGCATGAAGGTCAAATTTAGCAGAGCTTCATTAAGAATGCTAAATTTATTGTACCAATCAGGTGGGAGGCACTGATTGATTTTTCATAAAATGGCATTATGTGATATTATTTCTATACATGTCATTTGATCCTTTTCACTCACCATTGTAACTTGTACAAATAATGGCTGCTCTATGGTGTTTATTAAAGCTCTGGATGTCTGGTTTCCTCTGCTCTTTGCTCAAGTTTCAATATGTCAGGATATTCTAACAACAAAAACTAGATTCATTTTCACTGTTTGCTGCCCACAGATGGAAAAAGCTGCATTATTTTACTTCACTATAACATTTAAAAGATAATACACATTTATCTGCGCCTCTGTTATGTCTTAAACTATATGTTTTTGTACACAAGTCTCTTCTTCAGTTCGCAGTGTTGTGATACTTTGACACTGTTTGTGTGTGGTCCCCAAATTTTTTTCAATGAATTTCTTTTTTCACAAAAAAAAACAGAACAAAAAAAGCATGCTGAGACTCTAGAAGTCTCTAGCTAGGTGGAAGTACTTTAATTGTATTAAAGTTTTTACACCCCTCCTAGCTTGTATCTGCCTACCTCCAGTGTTCCACCAAAGTCCAGCCTAGTACACTGAGCAGCAGCTCCAGGATCTGAGCCAGTCTCCTCCACGTCCCTTTCATTTAGTAAATATATGTAGTACTCCAATAATTAGAAAATATTAATAGCCGCAAGTATTTTGTTCCAGATCGTCTTCTTACTGCTGTTTGTATATTTGAGTGAGGGTTTAAATACCAGCAAAGCAGGTTGTGTTTACAGTCAACCAGACCTGATTAGCCTGGTGGGGCTTTATTTAAAGGTTACCTAAAGGTTGACATTTAAATAAGAAGTTGATGTGTGGCAGCAACAACTTTACAAGTTAAAGGGAAAAAAGTCAAAATATTTGTCAAACAATTGAAATTCATAAAAAAAACAGACCTCTGAAACACACTGGAATTTATACCACATATTGAAAAAAAGCATCTGACTGGTTGGTCTTCACATGTGCTGAAGTTTTTTCTTCACCTAATTATTCGTATTTGTTCAAATATAAGAGCTTTTGACAAATGGTGTAGTCTCACTCCTCAAAGTGCCTGACATCGAGGATTCTGCCCCGCTTCGCTGACCGCTCCTGCCACTCCTCGATTCTGACAAACCCGATAGGCTGGACCTCAAAGAGAGGCCAGACTGCAACCCAGATCCTGATCTTGATCCTAAATCTGCCTTTGGCGAGGTGGTCCGCCACGTCTTCAACAAACGCCCTGACTTGGCCGTGCGTCTGGAACTTGAAGAAATGCTAGAGAAATCTGAGCCCTCGGACCCCATTGACATCTCAGAGATGGAGGACAGTTTGGTCTTGGAGGTGATCTCTGACACTGTGGACAGAGCTGTGGTGGACTTGTTTTGCTTTGGGTCTGGCAATGCCTGCACGTTGATCACCCTAAAGAAGGAGACACACATTGTTGTTGAACATGACAAAACTGCTTTAAAAAGAAGCTACTAAAAATCCACGTATAGCTGTAGCCACATTTTTTACAACACCCGTTAACATGCTTAATATTTGATAGGTCAGCCAGCTGTTTTGCCATTTTTCCAAACATGAGCGCAGCTCCAAATTCCCACCACATGCTTTCTGGTCAGTTGATTGGTTTGACAGATCACGACTTCATCTGCACTAAAATATCTCAACAACTATTCAGCTGAGCATCATAAAGTTTGGGGTAGCCATCATGAGCCCAAAGCTTTAATTTGTCTAATGCTTTGATTCATGTTCAGATATCTGCAAAACTAAGACTTTATGGTTTGAGAGACTGAAGTTCTTGCCCATTCTTCCTTGCAAAACAGCTCGAGCTCAGTGAGGTTGGATGGAGAGCGTTTGTGAACAGCAGTCTTCAGCTCTTTCCACAGATTCTCCATTGGATTCAGGTCTGGACTTTGACTTGGCCATTCCAACACCTGGATACGTTTATTTGTGAACCACTCCATTGTAGATTTGTCTTTATGTTTTGGATCATTGTCTTGTTGGAAGATAAATCTCCGTCCCAGTCTCAGGTCTCTTGCAGACTCCAACAGGTTTTCTTCCAGAATGGTCCTGTATTTGGCCCCATCCATCTTCCCATCAATTTTGACCATCTTCCCTGTCCCTGCTGACGAAAAGCAGGCCCAAACCATGATGCTGCCACCACCATGTTTGACAGTGGGGATGGTGTGTTCAGGGTGATGAGCTGTGTTGCTTTTACGCCAAACATATCGTTTTGCATTGTGGCCAAACAGTTCGATTTTGGTTTCATCTGACCAGAGCACCTTCTTCCACATGTTTGGTGTGTCTCCCAGGTGGCTTGTGGCAAACTTTAAACAAGACTTTTTATGGATATCTTTGAGAAATGGCTTTCTTCTTGCCACTCTTCCATAAAGGCCAGATTTGTGCAGTGTACGACTGATTGTTGTCCTATGGACAGACTCTCCCACCTCAGCTGTAGATCTCTGCAGTTCATCCAGAGTGATCATGGGCCTCTTGGCTGCATCTCTGATCAGTCTTCTCCTTGTTTGAGATGAAAGTTTAGAGGGACGGCCGGGTCTTGGTAGATTTGCAGTGGTCTGATACTCCTTCCATTTCAATATGATTGCTTGCACAGTGCTCCTTGAGATGTTTAAAGCTTGGGAAATCTTTTTGTATCCAAATCCGGCTTTAAACTTCTCCACAACAGTATCTCGGACCTGCCTGGTGTGTTCCTTGGTCTTCATGATGCTCTCTGCACTTGGAACAGAACCCTGAGACTATCACAGAGCAGGTGCATTTATACGGAGACTTGATTACACACAGGTGGATTCTATTTATCATCATCAGTCATTTGGGACAACATTGGATCATTCAGAGATCCTCACTGAACTTCTGGAGTCAGTTTGCTGCACTGAAAGTAAAGGGGCCGAATAATATTGCACGCCCCACTTTTCAGTTTGTTATTTGTTGAAAAAGTTTGACACATCCAATAAATTTCATTCCACTTCACGACTGTGTCCCACTTGTTGTTGATTCTTCACAAAAAATTAAAATTTTAAATCTTTATGTTTGAAGCCTGAAATGTGGCAAAAGGTTGAAAAGTTCAAGGGGGTTGAATACTTTCACAAGGCACTGTATTACAGCAACATGACCTGAACTGGCCTGCCTGCAGTGCAGACCTCTCACCAACTGGAAACATCTGGTGCATCATGAAACAAAAAATAGACCCAATGCTGTTGAGCAGCTAGAATCCTGTATCCGACAGGAATGGGACAACATTCCTCTCCCAGAAGTCCAACAACTGTTCTCAGTTTCCAGACGTTTGCACACTGTTGTTAAAAAAAGAAGCGGATAATGGTGCACAGTGGTAAACATGACCCTGTCCCAACTTTTATTTTCTTCCTGTGTTAAAATTTCTAAGTTGATGGCATTAAAAAAAAAAAATTTCAGCCCTGTACACATAACAGTTGTGGCATAGTAACAACTCTAATGGAGGGGGGGGGTGTTCTCATCCACCTGAATACTAGACTTAGATGGATGGCTGTTTTGACTGATAGGTGTTATAACAGTTGTAACTGTGTATTGTCTCTTTACAACTAAACATTTGTTAGTGATTTTAGACTATCCAGGAAGTTTCTGGGATAATGACTATGTAATGTGTTTTGAAACTGCTCAGAAGAAACGTTCTTCTGTAAAAACTGCTCGGTGCTAACAGAGGCTCGTGCATTGTGGATTGAGTGAGTCTCTCCACTTGAGTGCATGGGATTCTGGAACTAACCGTGTAAAGTGGATCATGAAGACCTCTAACCTGTCTGCACTATAGACAGCACCACAGACAGACGTAGCTTCTGTGACACCAACTGTTGGTTCCTGAAGTCCCCTTTTGAAGCCCTGAGATGAGCATTTCTACCGTTCGCAGCTTGTTTGCAAATAAATGGGATTTGATGAGGAGGGGCAGGTCTGACTGTAGCTAGTTGTTAGCCACTGAATGTGTGCTTTCATATCGCAAATAATCCTACATTCTGAAAGACAGTATGAAGAAGACTGACAAAATAGACATTTTTTTATTCACTATGACCCGAAATTAGTGACTGAGCCCATTAACTTACCAACAAAGTGTTTACAGAGGTCAAGACAGAGAGCTGTTTTCCCATAGGCTTCTACACGACTGCAAGTTTTTTTGCAACCACAGTTACCGCCATCTGGTGGTCGTCAGATAGAATGCAGATTTAAGACAATTCTGCACTGGCTTTTTTGACCTGGAGGCTACGTCCATCTTTTTATACTGTCTATGGTCTGCACTCACATTTTCTGTCCTCCACAGAGCGGTGTACACACCGACCACAGATAGAAGACACCACCAGTCATATGAAAGGCTGAACCCACCAAGCCAAGAAACACCGGGGTGCCGAGGTCAAACCTGTTAGTGGCAAACCAGGGAGAGGCTGAGCTCAGTATTTGAAGATATTTTTCTTCAAGGCAAGGAAACAAAAGTTTGTTTTCTGTAAGCCTGGATACTTACTGGAGTCCAATGGGGCCAGGGTCAACATGTATTGCTGAGACATGCTGTGCATAGACACCATACCCAGATGTGGACAGCACTCCTGAATGTAAATCATGTTGAGAAATAAAGTTAAAAAGTTACACTGATGACTACAAACACAAGTTACAAACCCAGTTCAAAACAGCTGGGACACTATGTAAAATGTAAATAATAAAGTTAATAACCTGATACCAATTAACCTAATTAGTTGCAAAATGTTCTTCCAGTACCACTTGCTTTTCCAGAGCTTTTGTTTGTTTGTTTGTTTGATCGGAATCTGCATTCATGGTGTCCTACACATTTAAACCAACAACCACATCACACCAACATAAAACAAGCCGGTTCTACTTGTACAGATAGCACTTAATTTCATAGAGAGAACATACCAAAAGAAACAGTAATTAAAAGAAACAATAATCAACATCTGCATTACACATTCCTACAATAAAATAATTGTTTTAACAAACGTTACTTGTCCTCCAGTAAAACTTATGTTTGATTCTGTTACTGCATGTTTCGTTTATAAGATCAGGGTTATAAATGCACCCATAATCACAGCACATCTACACCCTGCCTCCGTCAGCTGTCTTCATTATCCAAGCAATTTCTATTAAAGTTCTGACTGATTTTTAATAATACCGCCTTAGCAAATATTTAAACTGATCTTTAGTACTCTGATGTATAATCATCCCAACTTTTTTCTTGGTTTAAACATTTAATGTTTAATGTGAATAAAATATGTATTTATGAGGTTTGCAAATCATTACATTCTGTTTGTATTTCCGTTTTACCTAATGAGAGTCAAACCCTGTCCAACAAGTCTGTGCTCCAGTGTTGGTGAGTAAAATTTGAGTGTTTTATTGATAAGTTAGTACTAATTAGGAGGTACCTGTGTGTTAAACCCATACAGTGTAAGGATGCTGTTACTGACCGGTCTTGCTGCCATTAGGTGAGAACATTCTCAGCAGTTCTCCCTTTTCACAAGTGAAAGCTTCAAAACTAGGAGTTGCGTTTGTGAACCAGAGGCTACATTCATCTTTTTTATACTGTGTCTTATATCTACAGTGGTAAACAAAACTTTGGGCACCCCTGTATAGCTTTCCTTTATAAATCATTGGTTGTTTGGATCAACAATTCCAGTTAAATCTATCATATAGCAGAGGAACACAGTGATATTGAAGAAGTGAAATGAAGTTTATAGGATTTACAGAAAGTGTGCAATAATTAAACAAAATTAGGCAGGTGCATAAGTTTGGGCACCCTTGTTGTTTTATTGATTTGAATACCTTTAGCACTAATTATTGGAACACAAAATTTGTTTTGTAAGCTCATTGACCCTTGACCTACATACACAGGTGAATGCAATTATGAGAAAGGGTTAAGGGTAAGTGTTTCTCCTCTTTGCATCTTCTCTGAAGAGTGGCAACATGGGAGCCTCAAAACAACTCTCAAATGAGCTGAAAACAAAGATTGTTCAACATCATGGTTTAGGGGAACGATACAAAAAGCTCTCTCAGAGATTTCAGCTGTCAGTTTCCACTGTGAGGAACATAGAGAGGAAATGGAAGACCACAGGCACAGTTCTAGTTAAGGCCCGAAGTAGCAGGCCAAGAAAAATCTCAGATAGGCAGAGGTGAAGGATGCTGAGAACAGTCATAGTCAACCCACAGAGCAGCTCCAAAGACCTCCAACATCATCTTGCTGCAGATGGTGTTGCTGTGCATCATTCAACTACTCAGTGCACTTTGCACAAGGAGAGGCTGTATGGGAGAGTAATGCAGAAGAAGCCTTTTCTGCACACACGCCACAAACAGAGTCACTTGAGGTATGCTAAAGCACATTTGGACAAGCCAGCTTCATTTTGGAATAAGGTGCTGTGGACTGATGAAACTAAAACTGAGTTATTTGGACATAACAAGGGGCGGTATGCATGGCAGAAAAAGAACACAGCATTCCAAGACAAACACTTGCTACCCACAGTAAAATTTAATGGTGGTTCCATCATGCTGTGGGGCTGTGTGGCCAGTGCAGGTACTGGGAATCTTGTTAAAGTTGAGGGTCGCATGGATTCCAGTCAATATCAGCAGATTCTTGAGATTCAATGTTCAAGAATCAGTGACAAAGTTGAAGTTGCGCCGGGGCTGGATACTTCAACAAGACAACGACCCTAAACACTGCTCAAAATCTACTAAGGCATTCATGCAGAGGAACAAGTCCAACGTTCTGGAACGGCCATCTCAGTCCCCAGACCTGAATATTACTGAAAATCTGTGGTGTGATTTAAAGCGGGCTGTCCGTGCAACCATCATGATATATTTAACTGAAATTGCTGATCTGAATAACCAGTGATTTATAAAGGAAAATCATGAAAATTATCAGGGGTGCCCAAACTTTTGCATACCACTGTATATACCCAACATGAGGAAGGAGACCTCCAGTGGAAGCTCAACAGTAGCAAGATTATAAAAAAGAAGAACTGATGATGTCTTTCAAAGTTTTCTTTATTTTTTCAATCCAGACATAATCTTCCTGTTCATGGTAAAGCTTGATGAACACTTGTATTCTATTCAATTCAGTTTTATTTATATGGTGCCAAATCACAACAAACAGTCACCTCAAGGTGTTTTATATTGTAGGTAAAGACCCTACAATAATTACAGAGAGCCCCCAACATTCAAAACGACCGCCTATGAGCAAGCACTTGGTGACTGTGGGAAGGAAAAACTCCCTTTTAACAGGAAGAAACCTCCAGCAGAACCACGCTCAGGGAGGGGCAGTCATCTGCTGCGCAACTGGTTGGGGCTGAGGGGAGAGAGACAGAACAAAAGACACACTGTGGAAGAGAGCCAGAGATGAATAATAACTAATGATTAAATGCAGAGTGGGGTATAAACAGAGTAAACACCCTCTACCACAGGGTGGTACCCTCTTGTCCATATTCTAGGAAAGTAACTTGGTGGGTAGTTTTCCATGAAGACAGAGCACAGTGTCTGTCAGTTTACTGCTCGATCTAGGTTCCTACCCTTATACTTGCCCTTGAGCTGCATAGTGACCAAAATAATGAAAATGTGGATGTAAGAGGCAGATATGAGCTTCCTCTGTAGGGTGCCATGGCACAGTGAGGTGCTCAGTCATTCAGAAGGGTGGAGTAGTAGTAGTAACTCAGAGTAGAGCTCCTTTACAATGAAAGGGGGAAAAAATCTGTAATTTGACAAATTTTTCCTATAAAATTTAGAGAACTTTCCTGTATTTTTAAATATTTGCGATATTTAAAAAAAAACAGTGAATTAACACAGCTAATGTAAAATAATGTGATTACCTGCGAGTAATCATGATTTTTAGATTATGGAAATATATTTTTTTATTATTTATTATTATTTTTTTATTATTCCATCCATCCATCTTCTTTTTCTTCTTCTATTGTCTATTGTTAACCGAGAGCATCCTCTTTATTTTGAGTTTGAATTGATGCCCTCAGGATGACGTCATATGATGCCCTTAGCCAGTAAAAAGGTGTATAAAGGATCATTTGTGCCAAATGCAATTAGTATACTGAACAATATGATGTAATGTCTTTTAATAGTCTTATTGGAGTGTTATGTATTTATATGATTGTATATGTATGAATGTGTGTTGATGATTATCATCAGTAGTGAAGCAAAGACAATTTTCCACTAATGTGGACAATAAAGTTATTCTTGATTCTTGATTCTTGATTTTTCTTCTTCTTCAGGGCCGGGTCATGAGGGTAGCAGTCTAAGCAGAGAAACCCAGACCGCCCTCTCCCCATCCACCTCCTCCAGCTTATCTGGAGGAACACGTAGACAATCCCAGGCCAGCCGAGAGATATAATCTCTCCAGTGTGTCCTGGGTCTACCCCGGGGGCCTCCTCCCGGTAGAGCATGCCTGGAACACCTCATCTAAAAGGTGCCCAGGAGGAATCCTAGTCAGATGCCCAAACCACCTCAACTGGCTCTTCTCGATGTGGAGGAGCAGCGGCTCTACTCTGAGCCCCTCCCGAATGACTGCACTCCTCACCCTATCTCTAAGGGAGAGGCCAGCGACCCTTCGGAGGAAGCTCATTTCTGCCGCTTGTGTCTGTGAATTCGTTCTTTCGGTTGCTACCCAAATCTCATGACTGTAGGTGAGGGTAGAGACATAGATCAACTGGTAAATCATAAGCTTCACTTTCATCCTCAGCTCTCTCTTCACCGCAACAGACTGGTGCAGCGTCTGCATCACTGCAGTTCAGGGTTGCTACCTACTAATCAGAAGGATGGAAGTTTGATCCCTGGCTGCATCGGTCTGCTGGATTATTTCCTTTTTCTTTTCCATTTGATAATAGTATTTCTCTGATGCCTCAGCTGCTGGAATATTTCTGTTTTTTAACAGATTTTTGTTTTTTAACAGTGTATTTGAGGTGATTAGGGCTTCCGGCTACCATGGCTTTTGTTAGAATTTAGAGAATTTGACCAGCTTCACCCTGAAACCTTCCTGACTATCTGAGAGGCAAGTTGGAGTAGCTTTGATTTTGGCACCCTGCATAAAATGCATGAATGGATGGATGAATGTAAAGTGGCTACAGCCAACTACCTAATGTGGTTCATTTAGTTTTTAATCATTCAGCACAGTAGTTTACATTACAGTACAGATACAAATTGCTTTGCTTGGTCAAATGTTAGGCCTGCGGATATTTTACAACCAATACTGCAGAATGGTGTCTTTAATCAAATATCTAATTTTTATTTGTTATGACTTTCAGTAGAATTTTATTTATATATATATCATGTCACTCTAGTAATATCAGCTGGAGTCTTTTAAGAACAAAAAATGTATTTCATATGTTGAGTGGCTTCTTAGTATGTAGTAAATTACCAAAATAATTTTTCTGTGTGATTCTTTGTCAAACAGAGAGATATTTCAAAGTAAAGAAAATACATTAAATTCCCTTCATTCACCCCCCAGTGATTTTCCTGTCATTAAATCTAAACATTTACCACTGATGATGTGGCACCATCCACCGGTGTAGATCTTCCTGTACTTTGACGGTTCTTTTCCACCAATGTAGGTGCACTCCATACCCAATAGACTAAGTACAAACCCCAGCATGCCGAGGGAAAGTGCTGACACCAACAGGGCTCGCACCATTTGGATGTTGCCTAGAGTCACAGTGAAAGACAAAGATTTAAATAAGCATTCTGGACTTGCAAGAGAGTAAATACAGCTTGACTATAAAGTATGTCAACATACCATCCACGGACCAGAGTACAGGGAAATCACGACAGTTGCTGACAGCGGTCGAGTCTGTAAAACAGGATCTCCACAGGCTGGTCCAGTGCCAGGCCACCTTCACGATGGCCGAACCTCCCATGCCCCCAACAGAGGCAGTCTTCCAGCGCTCCATTGCCAAAGTGCAGGCCATGAAGATCCAGCCCAGTACCGTCATCAGGAAGCCCCAGATCTGGACAACTCTGATTTTCATCTTAGGGCCTCTCTGCGACTCGTTTCCTGTTAAGAATTCTGACCCAAAAACTTTAATTTACTTAAGCTTCTATTGCAGATCACCAGCTTGTTTATTTTTAATTTTTTTTTTTTTTTTGTCTTGCGATGGCAGTCTGTCATTCAAGGAGTCCTCAGTATCAGGTTTTAATCCAGAGTGGAAGCTCTTCTCAGAGAGAGGAAAAGAAAAGAGTGTAGTGTTGGTTTCCGTGCATTTCTCTCTCTATATGTGTGTGTGAGAGAAAACAGTCAGGCAGGTTCTCATGGGCCTGAGAGTGCTTACCTTAGCATGTATCTCGAATTACATATTGCCCTGTCAGATAATTCTGGATTTATTGCATGGGATGATATTGTAGTTTTCTTCATTTATTTTCTTCATTTATTTCTCATTCATTTATTTCTCATTCTCATTCTCATTCATAATTAACGCTGGTAATTAATTCCGTCATTGCATTTGACCCCCCCCCCCAAAAAAAATATTGCTATATAGCCTGAAAAAAAACCTACAAAATTTAAAATAAGGAACAGAAATATTTGGCACATTAAAAGGGGTGTTTTCTCTTCTGTATATTCCACAACTGCTGGACTAGCTGTCTTTACAAAGTGCCTTTTAGTGACACAAGACAGTGAGACGTCCTTCCATCCATCTCTTTTCTTCCTCTTGTCTAATTCAGTGCTGTCCCAGCTGTTATGGGGGTGAGGGGTCCATGAACAGATCCCCTGTCAATCACATGTAGTCCTTATAATAAGTGAAAACATTGTGAAAAGACTGATGTAATGTCCCTTTAAACTGATGACAATCTGGACCATGTAAGTTGAAATAATCACACTTTATAGGCTATGATATCCTTCTTTTTCAAATAAAAGTATAATCTTACATTGCTTGATATTTGAACAAAAACAGTGAATATTTATTCATTGGTGACCTTTGTATGGTCCACGAAATATGTAATAAAGTGGATTGAAGCACTGTGCTCAATTTTGCCTTGGGCATTTAAGCTGCTGGTTATTAGTAATTTTGACAGGACCTCACTGTGCTGTGGCTCCCATAATTACAGCATAGAGTCTTTGTGCTGCTCTAATTAGACTTAAATCTAAGGTAATGAGAGTTCAGGGGAGTGATGAATGCTCTTTTGGCGGAGATGAAAGAGCTCCTTTTTGTTCCAAAGTCAACTAGGCTTATGACAAAGTTATTGGTAATGTGGTAAGGAGATACTGGAAATGTTGGAGGGCTGGGGAGCCTTAATTCTTTTGGCAAAGGTGACTTAAATTAGCTTCAGTTAGTATGTCATTAAGGAAATGGGCAATGTGCTCTCTTAACAGCTCAGTGGGCACTATTACATGTTATGAAGTCTCCTCTGATGTGTCAGCAATTAAATGTGCATGAATACCGCTCTCTGGTGGTGTGATATCAACAGGCATGATGACACTGTACCTTCATCCATGCTCATTTTGCTACAGCAGTATGTCATCAGGAGTCGTCCAACAGGTCAGCAGTTCCCAGCCTTTGTTGATTGTGTGCCCTAAACAGCCCCTCTTCTTGGAGGACCTCATTAGGTCTGGGGCCAAAGAATACAACTCTTACTATTCATGTATTAGTCAAGCCTTCACTAATTTCTGCTTGTCTTTATTTGACGTTTTCAGGCATGTATAGAAATGTGCTTCCCTTTGTTTCCTAAAATTTAAAGGATATTTCCTCAGGAAATCACTTCAAAAACTCCAAAAACTAAACAAATCCTCTTGTAGGAGAAGTTTTAGTTTAGACTGTGCAAAAAAACAAAACAAAACAAAATGAAGAATACAGATTTTAAAAAGGAAAAACAAAAAAAATCCTAAACTATAACAACTCTGCTAGTACATTGGTTTGTGACCCACAAAATGATTGCCATCAATTACAATTTATGTTAAGTGCTTCTTAGAAAGGTCAGCATGCTAACACAGTGGCAAAGATTATAAAATGTATACCTTATAAAGGTTAATATGTTAAGATTGTTGCTGCTCGTGATCTTAGGATACCAACATAAACACTGAGATCAAAGCCCCTCACAGACAGACACATTAATTGTCTTTTTCCTTTACCTGATATTAGCCAGCATTGGCTTAATTCAGTGTCAGGGCAATCACTTAACATTAATTCAAAAAGGATTAGTTATTATGATATAACAAATTAAACAAGTTCATGAGAGTCAAACATCTTAAAACAGTTTATCATCTTTGAAATATTCTCTTTTGCTTAGCTTTAGCACTTCATTTATTAGAACATGAAGAAGCAGCACTAAGGTTTGGCATTTCAGACTGGCAGTGGCAGAGATCTATCTTACAAAAATTCTTGAAAGAGAGGTTGAACAGCTAACTGATCATCTGCAGGGGAGTGGTTCATTTGAAGAGTTTCAGTCATGTGTCAGAATTCATCACAGTACAGAAACAGCATTAGTGAAGGTTGCAAATGATCTTCTTGTGGCCTCCGACAGTGGACTCATCTCTGTGCTTGTCCTGTTGGACCTCAGTGTAGCATTTGATACTGTTGATCATAAATTTTATTACAGAGATTAGAGCATACCATGGGTATTAAGGGAACTGTATTGCAGTGGTTTGAATCATATTTATTTAATAGACTCCAATTTGTTCATATAAATGGGAGTCTTCTTCACACACTAAGGTTAATTATGGAGTTCCACGGGGTTCTGTGCTAGGACCAATTTTATTTACACCATACATGCTTCCCTTAGGCAGTATTATTAGAAAGCATTGCATACATTTTCATTTCTATGCAGATGAAACCCAGCTTTATCTATCCATGAAGCCAGATGACACACATCAATTAGTTAAATTGTATGACCTCTAATTTCTTGCTTCCAATTTCAGATAAAACTGAAGTTCTTGTACTCAGCCCTACAAGCCTTTGAAACATGGTGTCTAACCAGATACTTACTCTGGATGCCATTACATTGGCCAGTAACATTGTGAGAAATCTTGGAGTCATTTTTGACCACTATATGTCCTTCAATGCATATATTAAACAAATATGTAGGACCGCTTTTCTTGCATTTGTGCAATATTTCTAAAATTTGAAACATCCTGTCTCAGAGTAATGCTGAAAACCTAGTTCATCCAGTTATTACTTCTTCTAGTACTGTTGTAATTCATTATTATCGGTTTGTCCTAAAGACTACCTGAAAAGCCTTGGTCAAGTGGTTGTTGCCTTCCTATCGGCTCAAAGCAGTCTGGCCATTCTCCTCTGACCTCTGTATCAACAAGGCATTTTCTCACCACAAACTGCTTCTCATTGTATCTTTTCTCTTTTTCAGACCATTCTCTGTAAACCCCAGAGATGGTTTTGTGGGAAACCCAGTAGATCAGCAGTTACTGGAATACTCATACTAGCCCATCTGACACCAAAAATCATGCTGCATTCAAAGTCACTTAAATCGTCTTTCTTCCTCATTCTGATGCTCCAGAACATCAGTTGTCTTGATCATGTCGACACACCTAAATGCATTGAGTTGCTGCCATGTGATTGGCTGGTTAGATATTTGCATTAACAAGCAGTTGAACAGATGTCCCTAACAAAGTGCCTGATGAGTCTATATCTAAGAAAGGCACCACTGTTCCTCAGTATAGACTCACAGAGCTGCTAGCATGGCTGCAAACTTTTAAACCTTCTAAAAACAAGAGAAAAATAAACTATGCGGGCAGTATTACAAAACTATAACTGTGTGGCTCATTTTAGTTTTTACTTATTTCCTGTCCTGGAAATCACTTGACTGGATAGTTCATCTTATCACTTACCAAAGAGAAACCATTTGTGTTGACTGCCCCCAGTGTGGCCTTTATGTATGTTTTAATATTCTCAGTCATTCAAGTACTGAATGACTGAGAGGCTGCACAGACATTCAGGGTAAAATTATTTCTATTGAGATATGTAGTTGTAGCACATGAGATTTTGGTTTAGCCAAAACTTTTGCTAACTGTTAATATTTTTGAAGGTCCCCTATTTTTTTAAGAGCCTTCAAGCTAAAATGGGTGTAGGGCTTTAGCATTGCTAACCTTTCAGACATTCAACACCACAAAGCCAGCCTTCTGCAGAGCCATGGACACCTGACACTTTTTTACAGATGCAAAGCAGTGGAAAGCACATGGCATTTGCTCTCTGCCAGCTGGTTCAAGTTTTTACCCTCTGGGCCAAGAGGTTTTGCGTAACATAGCCTGGGGTTCCTATTGATAATAATTCCTAGGTGGAGATGGATGGCTGATAGGAGGGGAAGCATCCAGTTGGGCCTCCAGATCTACAAATCCATCTCTGGGGTCAGATGTGACCTAGTTACCCTTGGAGGTCAGACCACTCCAGACTAGAAAGGCCCTTGTTCAACTCCTCATTTGGTTTGAGAGATGTTAACTTTGAACTCAGGACAACTACACATCTACAAAACAAAGCAGCTACCCACAAGAAAAAGCCATCATTTGGTTTCTTCCAGAATAGCTTATGATGTGTCAAATAATAAGTTGTAACTATGCAAAGATAAAGCTACTGTGAACTTTTAAAAAATATAGTGAAAAATGCTTTTAAAAAAATGCACATTTATAACAAGTAGTATAAAAAGTGTAATGTGAGCTGCAGCAGTAGGTTTACTCATGGTACAATTATCATATGACATAATTTATTTTTTAATGTCAAACATGCAGTAAAACAAGGTTTTGTTACCCATCTCAGACTCCTCTAATTACTGACATGTCACTGGCTTCTGATTTGAGGCTTATAAAGCATGATAGTCTATGTGCAAGAGGCAGGAAAAGCCAGCTTATTGAAGGTGGCCAGAGACTTTGAATATCATGTGGTGTCAAATCAAATTTCCTCCTCTCAGTGGGGTGCCTGTAGCTCAGGAGGTAGAGCAAGTCAGCTACCAATCAGAAGGTTGGCGGTTTGATTCCGGGCAGCATGCCAAAGTATCCTTGGGTAAGATACTGAACCCCAAGTTGCTCTCCAATGCGAGCGCTGGTGAATGTTAGACAATAAAAGCACTTCGCTTAGTTACATATGGAAGTGAATGGATAAATGTAAACATGTTGTGCTCAATCAGAGTAGAGAAGCGCTATATAAGAACTAGCCCATTTATCTTTTATGGATGAGTTATTGACAGAATTCAGGCAGCCATATTTAAAAAGGAATCTGACCACTTCAAGTCAATAAAATGTGTGAACTGTCACCCAAATTAGCCACACTTTCTTCTTACTGCAGACACAGATAAGTTCCTTCCAGTGAATGCCATCCTTAATGAAGAAATGTCATAAGAGTATGTAATAAGAGTCTAGTTTCACACATAGGCGTTTCTTCCAAACTGCCTTGGTGGCTCCCATGTTTCCTTGTTCAGGCTCTGAGCCGGCTTGCTGGCTTTGTTGCGTGTTGTCACAAACGATGCAGCTCCACTGTAGGAGTATTCAGCTCTGCAAAAAAAAAAAATCAAAGCAGCCAGTAAATGCATAATAAACAAAAATGCAGGCTACAATCTCCATTTCAATCAAACCCGCTCTCATTTCTTATCCTGTAGAAATAATAAATAAAAATTTACTGAAAGACAAAACTGGACCTTTGTGGCAAATCACATCAGCTCTGTTCACAGATGCAAACATAAAGCACCCAGAGAAAAGAACACCGTATCTACTGTGAAACATGGAGGAGGCTCCGTTTTGTTCTGGGGCTGCATGGGGTGTCTTGAATCTGCACAGGTACAATGAAATCTCAAAGCTATCGAGGCATTCTGGAGCAAAATGTGCAGCCCAGTGTCAGAAGGCTTTGTCTCAGTCACAGGTCATGGGTCCTCCAACAGGATGATGAGCCAAAACACACAACTAAAAACACCCAGGACCATTGCTTTTTAACCATAATTCAAAAGCAATGCCAGATTTTCATGAGTTAATTTTCACTGAATGTTTATTTGTCATTCCTTTTGTCAGTTTTAAGTTATTTCAGTGACCTTTGTGGCTTTTACTTCTTTAACAGAAGGGCACCAACAATTTTGTCCACATTTGTATGTCAAAAACAAAAAAAATCATGAGATCCATCCACTAGTTGTTAAGATATTTTCCCAAAACTACAAACTGTCTCTGATTGCACAGAGGGAATACTGACTGGGATTACCAGAGACATCCGGATTTATCCTGTGGAAATCATGAATGTCTGTTAAACAACTGATGAGATTCCAACTGATAACTGGTAACTTTGACTCCAAACCATAAATGCCAACTCCACCATAGAACTGGGAAACTCAGGTAATCAGTAACGGATGTATCCACTGTGAACCACAAACGTCTGTCTGGAGTAGGATTTATATACAACATTTGTAATCTTACATAATGTTTGCAATCTTGCTCAAAACACTTTAAACTGCAAACCACACTAACATCATGTCTTTAGGCTGTGAGAGGAAAACCACACAGGCACAGGGAGGATGTGCAAACTGCGCACAGAAAGGAACCAAGAATTACTACCATGACAAAGTGGACATCAAAACCTGGTGCCATTACAGGCCTCCCTCTGTGCTATGCACTGTGTTCACAATATACAGTGAGAACAGTCTGAGCAGCCTGGTTGTTACAAAAAAAAAAGATCCAGGATGTTTAAAAAAACAACAACAAAAAAAAGAAAAAGGCTGGTTTTCTTTGCCCATCTCATGTAACACTTCTCAATAGCTGCCCTCAGTCAAGGTGACTTTAACTTCTAAAAGCTCCTTCTTACACAACTGCAACAAAGGAAACATTCAGCTGGAGTAACTAATCAAAATAACATGCGTTCATACAATTTCCCATGTAGGTTCAGCAATTATGCAGCAAGATGCTGAGAGAGATTACTGGATGTTTTCGACTGGATTCGTCTCTCTGTTGTAATTAAAGTAATTGCTTAAATTGCCCGATTGAGTTAGTGGCTCAAATGCACCTAAATCAGATTTGCACCAAGCCCTCGTTGTTCATGTGGGATCCCGCTGTTAGCATTCAGTATATCTACAAAATCGAGCAACCTGCCTGAGACTGAAGCCTTCAGACAGGCTGAGGCAGAAGATAAGTCCTCCTAAGATGCACAACACAGATCCAGCCCAGCCGATGAAGAGGGCAGCTCCCAGCTCAAACCTACAGGGGGAAAAAAAGAGATAAAAATTGATATACACCTATATATTTCTGGCTGGACTTTCTTTAATCTGATTGTGCCTTTGATCCATGTTAAAAGAATCCTCCTTTTACTTCTGGGCAACGAACAGGGGGTCAAAGAAGTCAGTTGTGATCCTGCGAGCATATATGGAGCACGCTGTCATGCAGCAGAGACCTGTGGACAGAAACAAGCTGATAACTACGTTCAAAGGTCAAAAGGAATTCAGTGCAAATTCTTTCCCAATAAATCCAGAAATATTACAGAGAATGGGATGGTTTTTACCGCTAAGAATAAAGTGGAAGCCCGACAGGACAGTCAGGCGAGCCTTAGTGGACTTCGAGCCTCCTATTTTTGTGCACTTCATTCCTACCAAGGCGAGAGTGGTGCCAAAGAAACCCAGACACACAGCAGCGATCATCAAACCCCGACACACCTGGATGTAGGCTGGAAGAATGAAGCAGAGCGTCATAAACTAGCTGGTTCCCAACCTTTCCTGTCCATGACTCCTAATCATAAACAGGCCTGAAAATGTGAAATGATGTGTCATTCTGCTTATTTTAAATAGTCTCATATATCCCTGGGGGGGGGGCATAGTTGCAGGTAAATCCTTTGGAATAAACTGGATTTGATTACTCTCTTCCAGGGCTGCACGTGGTGCTCTTTGTGTGCCCTTTGCAAGGTTTCCACTCTTAATGAGAGCCCTAAATGTCCTCAGTTTGAAGACAGTTTGTCTCATTGTCGACTGATGAAAAGGAAGGTCTTTGGAAATGTTGTTCCAGCTCTGTTCACCCAGATAATGTGTCTTATAAGAGAGATTCACTTTTTCCTGTGAGTGAATGCTTGTTTATGAAAATTGTTAAGTTCTGTGTGTGTATTTGTGACTTTATAAGCAATTCATGCAGAAATGCTGATCTTGTGTGCAAATGTTTTGTTTTGGGTTTTTTTGCAACTATGCATCTGCACCTCTGTATGTGAAAAGTGTCACAGATTGGGACAAAAAGAAAATAATTAAACACACACACACACAAAGTCTTTAAAAAAAAGAAGTGTAAGATGTTTTTTGATTTTTTTTTTAGAGGTGGAGAAGAGCCTCAAATTTTGTTCCAACCCTCAGGAGGGACTGCTCCTTCACATGAAAGTGAATAACAGGTAATGGGAAGTAACAAGTGGCCTCTGTATGACTGTATGACTTTCTTAGATTGCATCGATTGGACACATTAGGAGGTCATTTAAGTCTAGCTCAGCTCCTCTGGTGGCCTTTAGCTTTAAATGTGGTGGTTGTTTTTGGCCTGAAGCCAGAGACAGAGAAGGAAATATCAAGTTCCAATTTTGGGGGGTTTTTTTCTTGCAGAAAGGAGGTTATTCATCTAAATACAACAAGTGCGTCTGTCAGATGGATGTTCACAGATGTGTGGTTCATCAGACACGCATGTAAGAAGGCAGAAATATCATCATGTCCTGTAACAGCAACAACAACAGTTACAATGAACTCACCATCCAGAGCCAGCATTGATGGGAAGTCCTTGCAGTTGGACACACCAGTAGAATCAGTCACACATGTTTTCCACAGATTGGACCAGAAGGTGGCCGTGGTGATGACCGTCCCATCCACAGACGATACCTTCCAGTAGTCTGTCGGCAGAGTGGACGACACCAAGATCCACCCTGAGATAGTCAGGAGAAAAGCAGTGATCTCTGTTGCCATGTTGCCCATTTTCCCTGGACTGGGAGCAGGAAAAGTTCTCTCGCTCAAGAGGTGGGAGGGTTGGTCCGGGACAGGTGCGTCAGTGCTGGCAGTTCTGCAGAATTTTGTTTCTGCCTCACCTGCTCAACCTGCGTCCAAGCATCATTCAAATACACATCATTCTCTGATGCACGATCGGTAGCTGCGTATGGTATGGGGGCTGGGATGGACACACAAGCCATCACTCCACACAGTGCGCATAGAGTTTGCAAGGGGATCTGCAGGGGAAGGAAGTCTTTAATTGAAAGGATCTGAAAAGGCAAGATGAGGAACACAGATAGAAGGGGATTAGATGCAGCACAGAAAAAAAGAAAGAAAGAAGTCCACTAAATAGAGATTTTTGGTCACAATCCTGTTACTCATCCAGTATTTCATGTTCTGCTGAATTCAGCTTTTTTATTTCTTATCCTAAATGTGTGCAGTTTCAAAAGTGTCTCACTTTTTTCACCTATGAACAAAACAAGCAGTAGTAAATCAAAGAATCCCATCAGCTCATCTCTCTGGAGTTACACGTTAAGAAATAAAGGCATAACATTACAGAGAAACTACTGGCGGGAAAAATATGTAGAAATGCTGCAAAGAAACAGAAAAATCTATATTAACAGTGAAAACAGGAGCTTTTCATAATCCACTAACAAGGGTTAATGGATTATGTTTTACTTCCTTACTTTAAAGCACTATGATTGGCCATGGCTGGTGTCTCTGTCAGTAAGAAGAGTATAAAATTATTTTTAAATAGTACATTTAAAAGTGCTAAATTTTTACCCTCCTTCTTTGCAGTTTTGGCACTTTTAGAAGCCGTATTGGACTCCGCCCCCTCGCTGTATGATTGACACTCCTGTTTTACAGTATTATAGCGCCATCAAGTGGCAGAAAGAGGAAACACGGTACTGTGAGGTTAATAATAATAATAATAATAATAATAATAATAATAATAATCCTGTGTCTCATCGTGTCATGTGCGCACATATCAGGAAGTGAAACTATTCAAATTCAGACTTTTTATTTGGGTCACCTGTCAGTTACAAAAAGTCTGAGTCACTCTAAAATGTAGCACAGTAATATAAAGAAGCTTGAATCTGTGACTTAAAGGTGCCCTGAATGGTCCTTATTTTTACACTAAGTACAGTGCTTAAATAATTGTTTTTGCTTTCTCCTGCTATCAGTATATGTCACCTTTGCTATCATCATTTATTGCCCTCTTAGTCACCATTTATATCACTATAACAGCGCGTTATGTTCCCTTTCTCTGTGTGCGTTCTCTGTGTCGGTGTCATATTCTGCTCTGTGCTGGAACTCTTTATCTTGTAACAGCATGCACTGTGATTAAGTTGACAGGCCTAGCTGTGAAAATATAAGAGTGGCTGTTAAACTGTAAGGCTGGACGTCCTGGTGCAGCAAGCATTCCTGTGGAAAGTATCCATTGATTGGGATCCAGCCTCACGTGGGCACCAGAGGAACCGCATTTTTTTGGCACTTCATTGCTTCGTTTTTCAGATGCAGAAGCTGCTGCTTGGTATATACACTGAAACCTAATATGAGCACTCACTACAGTGACAGTTCATATGACTGCAAATAAGGAAAAACAAAATAGAGCCCATTTTAAACAAAGAACCTCTTGATTCCTGCGTGATCCAGCATTTAGTGGTGAAAGCTCCGCTGTGTCCTGCTGCTCAGCAGCACTGAACTTTGAGCAGTGAGCTGAGGAGGGGGCCCGAGAGAGCTGTGTGATGGAGAGAAGGGCAGAAGAGTGAGTTTAAGTAAAAATGAATGTCAGAAATTTGCAAGCATGAATATAATACGTTTAGTTTTCTGGACCAAGAAGTGGGAAGCCGGGGGATATTAATTATATTCCTAATCTCATACTTCTGAGAAAGAAAAAAAAAGCTCTTCTATTGCAGAGCATTTCCAAGCAAAGATTAGATCTAATCTGTACGTGCAAAAAAAAAAAAAAAAAAAAAGAGGCACTGTTTCTGGGCATATTATTATTATTATTATTATTATAAAGACACTGTTGTTGTGCTGCAGTTCCCACCTGATCTTGGGACAGCTCCTGGGGATTAGAAAATAAGCACGTGTTCCAACAGGAAGCATTCCAGGAAAACTAAACCCAGGTGTCTCACTGTCTGTAAACAACAGAGAGAAGGTGCTGCAAGTGCTGTTATGAAATCTCTTGTTAGTCGAAACCTTAATGGCACGTTTCCATAGCTGCTGTTGCTGGGCAATCTCAGAGTGCATCCGCATGCTGGATATCTGCTGATGAAAGGGGAGCAGACGGGACCGACAGTTATATGAATATCTGCTGATAAAACCCCATTTAGATTACAAATCCAGTTGTAGCTCCTCTAGTCAGGACTAGTGCCACCCCAGTAGAGCCTGAACATCTGGTTCAGTTCGAGCACAGGTTTGAAATTTAATGAATCACAAAAGTGACAGCTGACATTTTTATTG
Organism: Pterophyllum scalare; assembly: GCA_024447675.2. Lineage (NCBI taxonomy): Eukaryota > Metazoa > Chordata > Actinopteri > Cichliformes > Cichlidae > Pterophyllum > Pterophyllum scalare. The sequence goes on along the minus strand of JAMQGT020012556.1, from coordinate 65,529 downwards.
GCTCAGCATGATTCATGAACACCGCATATGCAAGGCTTGACACATAGATAGTGTTCTTTTAGTGTGTGAGTGAAAATGAAATGAGCATAAAATGGCAAAACAAAGTGTGAGGTGGTGGCTTACAAGTCCAGCTGTCAACCATCTACAATGCAGTCTAGAGATCCCTTCCCAGACACCTGCATACATACATATATACATACATACATACATACATACATACATACATACATCCATACATACATACATACATACATCGGAACAAAATAGCAGTCGCCTTCAAAATAAAAGCAACAAAGTTGTATTGTGATTTACCACAAAACTGCAAAAACTAGGCCATTCTCTGGGGAGCAGTATTTATGTTTGAGCTCCAATATCCTACTGACCTCACACAGGCAGACAGGGACAACCAAAGGGCTATGCCCAATTCTGATGTATAACCACATGATATATACGTATACTTCTATTCTCACGTGTCATAACGACAACTGGTATTTTATGCTTTTGTGTTCACAATTAAGAACTGAGTTTTTAAAAAAAGTAACTTCTTAACATCGTGTGACAAGAATGAGTTTTAAAATTAAAAAAGCCTATAAAATGAAGTCTGGTCATTAAATATTATTTGTCTTTGCTTTGAAAAAGAATGAGTAAAAAGATCTTAACAGGCTCATAGAAACTAATGCACAAGTTTAAAAATGTTTTCTTCTCCTAGTAGGTGGCCCGCGTTTCATGAATAAACCTCAGGTACCTTCAGCTAATGAGCAATTCAATCTGATAGGCAGTTTAATGCATGTCAATATTAAGTTTGTTCATTTTTTGTGAGCTCAAGCCTGGCATTGCTTCCGGTGATGGCCTGGAGATACTTGTTCAGTAATAAGAAAGTAATGACCTCCAGGAATCCAATGGCTAACCTTTTAGCAGATTAGTAGGTGACCTGCTCTACCGCCTGAGCTACAGCAACACCACACCCCATGTGTACTTGAACTAAATGCAGCCAACAGAGGAAAGGAATAAAGTTGCATCTAAGAATTTATATTTCTTACACATCACGAATGTGCATAGACATTGAATGAAAAATTTTCTCGCTGTCCTTACACACAGGCCCAAGGGATCTTACAGGAATCAAGACACTATTGTCCACAGACTTGAATTGTGGTTAGTTCATAACCTGTTGATCTCTAATCAATCACACAACCTGCTCTGGAGCAGGTTAGCTTAGCAGCTTAAATTACCACTGTAATTGTGGAGGCGGGGTGTGGTTTGTGGCTCATCTACCAGCTAATTGTGCTTCTCCTAATTCACACAATAGTGCGCTGGGACCAAGGTATGTGTGGTTGGAAGCATGTAGGTGACAGCTGGAAATTGATGTGTGTGAACCTGAAAGGCACAGAAAAAGCAGCCATTGGGCATCCACGGCAGTCGTCTACAGAAAATGACAAGAAGTTCTGTTCCTGTGTGCTGGAAGTCATAATTTTAGTTTTATTCACCAGTTCACAACAACAATATTCTGAAGGTGCTTTATCTTTATACTGCAAAATGCAGACCCTACAGAGAAGAGAGCCTCTAGAGAAAGAAGAGATTAAAATGGTCAGACAATCCCAATATGAAAGAGCACTAGGCCAAAAAAAAACAAACCTCCAGCCATTTTTACTGTCTAGTCTGGTGTACCACAAGGCTCCACACTAGGTCCTTTTTTTTATTTAAAGCTCTACTCCAGTTTATTTAAAAAGAAAAAAACATATATATATAGTGTGTGTGTGTGTGTGTGTGTGTGTGTGTGTGTGTGAGAACAGTTCAGGCTGCTAGTGTTAGCATGGACCAAAATCTCTGTTTCCAGCACCTTGTTGTCTATGCCACAAAAATGTGAACTTAAACAAAGCATGTATGAGACATCTTTCTTGACTTCTATCACTAAAGAGGAAAAAACACATTTCTAATTACATTTTTTAGCATCATTAATTCTGAATCTTGTGTTTCATTATAGCCACATCTCCAAATGGATGTTTGTGGAGGTCAGAGCTTTATGAATAATAATTTTCTTATTACCACACATCCCACTGTATACCCAATGTATAAACCATCTGCTGGTAAAACTCTTCACCCTGGCAGCCAGAGTTTTTGTCACATTTTTCTAAGGCTAATTACAACAAGTTTCCTTTCAGTTTTCTCCTCGTGATTTCTCTGTTACAATCATTTATCTATTTCTTTTTTGCTTTCTTATATCTGCTTACCTCTTGCCAATATTTCATTATAAAACACTTGATATAAACAAACTCTTGTTCTTTTTGAACCTGGAAATACAGCATGTGATAAATGAAGCAGGCCTGCCACACTGCTGGGACAGCAAGGGAAAGTAGAGTTGATCCCCTGCAGATGAATGTTACTGGGTTGAGTTCAGCTGCTTGTAATAATCTCCTGCTGGCTTCTCTTCCTTCAGCCTTTCTCACAGTCAGCGCTAGCTAAACATCAACCAAAGTGTAATGTCAAGTGTGAGGTTTAGGGCTATGAACATGGTGTGATGTTATCATAAGACAGAGTGTCAGCACGATAGTTTACCCTGGTTATGTTTGACTGGATTTCATTGAACTGGGGGAGGGGAGGGGAGATGGAAGGAGAGGAGGTAGGTGTTTTAGTCTCTGCTCTCTTGTTTCTCTCTGCTCTTTTATGTCAAAGCAGGAAACACCTGTAGCGTGTCAGGCACCATCTCTCATCAACAGCCTGCTTTTTATTTATAGGATATCCTCTTTGTGTCTACATCACATGTCTGTGTATTTGTCTATGGGATCATAAAGTCACAGAGAGAGTGAAGCACGCAAACAGAAGCTATCCCCTTTGCCATGGAAAATTCTCAATTCAATTCAAGTGTGTGAACAAAGTCTATTAGATAGATATGATTCAAACCACTGCAGTGCTGTACCTTTAATACCTATAGCATGCTCTAATCTCTGTAATATAATGTTATGGACAACAGTATCAAAACCTGAACTAAGGTCCAACAGGACAAGCACAGAGATGAGTCCATTGTCAGAGGCTGTAAGAAGATCATTTGTAACCTTCACTAATGCTGTTTCTGTACTGTGATGAATTCTGAAACCTGACTGAAACTCTTCAAATAAACCGTTCCTCTGCAGATGATCAGTTAACTGTTTTACAACTACTCTTTCAAGGATTTTGGAGAGAAAAGGAAGGTTGGAGATTGGCCTATAATTAGCTAAGACAGCTAGGTCGAGTGATGGCTTTTTAAGTAATGTTTTAATTGCTGCCACCTTAAAAGCCTTAAGATAGAAGCATTAATTAATGGAAGGACTTCTTTGCACAGTCTAGTACGAATCAGGTCTAATAGACATGTCGAGGGTTTGGATTGGAGAGAAAGAATCTAATCTTATCTTTACTCTTTGGTACAGTTGAGGATGCTATATTGTTCTTTCTTTGTGAATTTTTTTCTGGTTTTTGGTTTGCTATTTGGTGGTTTGGGAGCAGGCACCGACTCTATGGGGATGGTGTTTTTGGGGGATGACAGGTGGGAAGAACATGCAGAGAGGCGTGTAAAATTTTGATTAGAAAACTCTCAGATTTGGTCACACATATCGGGACAGACATGATTTCTGTTCATGAACATAAAAACTGTCATTATAACTTGATAGAAAAAGACTAGGTGAGCCCTCCGAACTACACAAGTCCATCTCCATGAGGAGCTCAGTATTTTCTAAAGATGACAAGACACACAGGAAACTTACTTGGACACCTTTGAGCTCTTTTACTTAGTAAATATAAGAAAAATGGGATATTTCTAATCCTAATCTTGAATGACAAGTGTACCTTAAGACCTTAAAACATAATGTAATGCAAAATAACCATTTATTACAGAATTGCAGTATGTGATCGTAAAGCTTGTTTGTCTGAAAGCTGAACTGAAGTGTCAGGTTCTCCTCTTCCATATCAGAAAGAGATGCTTCTACAGTATCTGAACATCTTTTTCTCGATCAAGGTAAATTGGACTTAATACGCTGTCATAGTGTAAACCTGTCATGTGACTGCACTACAGGCACACAGCCAATAGCGTGCAACACAGTTTTAACCAATAGGATGTCACGGGGCGGAGCGAATAAAAATATCTTCTTTTTTTTTTTAATGTCCGCTTGTAAGGAGCAGGCCCATATGTCTTACGGATATGTAATGCACCTTCAGGTTGCTGACCTCCGCGTAACATGCGTCTGTGCCGGAGTTACGCCACATAGCCAGGAGCAGCAGTTTTTAAAAGGGGAGCGAGCTGAAGGGAACCGCGGGTGTGAGCGTGAGCTACTATGGAAAAAGTCAGTAAAGATGCCAAGACTAACCCGGTGGCGACGGCGAACTTGCTGTCCAAGATATTTTTCTGGTAGGTACACAAAACAGTGTGTGTGGCAGATGCTGTTAGCGGGGAATTTAAATAAAATGTACCAAACGCGCGGGGAAATGTTTTTAGGTGTTGAGCTCAAAGTAATGGGAACCTAACCATACAGCAGACTAAACCGAAAGTTACCGGGAACCAGACATGAGGTGCTTACTGAAATGTGACTGGTTGCCGTCACGTGGTTTCGTAACAGAATATATAGATTTTTTTTAAGTTTCGAAAAGTCCTTAATGTCAGAAACAGAGATTTCCCGCTGAGTCACGGGCAAACCCTGATGTCAGCTGGATACGCAGGAGCGAGCTCTCTTCCCACCCTCCGTATCCCAGGTGAGGAGTTGGTAATGGCTCAGTTCCCACAGCATCCTAGTAAGTCACGAGCTGGGAAATAAAAGTGGGAACTCCTGAGTTATTACTACACCTGCGCTTCTTGGCCCATTGCAAAAACCCTCTGCTACCTCTTTTTCGCAGTTTCATTACTGCACAAGTTCTCACACCATAATTTCCGTTCTCAAACCTGTGACAGTGGAAGTAATTAAAAAAAAGGGATGAGCAGGGTCTGCAGGTAGAAATGGTGAAGCGGTCCAGTAAGATGAACAGAGAGAGAGAGAGGTGACCAAATCCCGATATCCCTGTGCTCCAGACAGGTAACAGATACAGATATCGGGATTCATCTTTAAGGATATTTCTCACCTGCTACGCTGTGAGTTTCAGCTTCTCCCGTCAGGATGTCGATATAAAATGCCCACATGTTAAACAAAGCCTTATAGAAGCAGATGTGCCCCCAGGGCTATAAGGTCTATCAAAATCTAACCACATGCTGTGTTGTATGCGTATTATGCTGCTTTTAATGGTGTGGTTTTATAGGTTGTGTAGTTTTGTAATATAGTGTGTCTTTAATTATGATAAGCTGGCTCACTATACTGCAAAACCAATTTATCTTTGCATACAAAATAAAGTAACCTAACCTATCAGTAAAACCCTCCTATGGCCATTTAGAACAGCGGTTCCAATTTTGGGCCCATTTTTGTGGTGTCATGTGAGCGCCCGCTTGTTGGCATCAGTGGAAATGTGAGGCATCAGTTCCAGACTGGGCACTGGCACTGCTTCAGTGAATAACAGGGGCGTGTGTACTGAGAGACATTTCTTCTTGGAAAGTAAATTACTCAAATGACTCAAGGGGCTCAAATGACTTGAGAGAAAAGGGAATGTATTAAGGGACACAAAGGGACTACAAAGCAGCACACAAAGAAATGAATTGGACACAGAGTGAGGTAAAGAAGCAACAAAGACCTGCATTTTGTTCCTCTTTGTGGTCTGTGGGGCCTGCTTTTATTTAAGCATTGTTGGGGGGCTTTCGTGAGACTAAATATCTGTTAATCCATCTGTGCCTCCAGCCTATCCCATCATGTTCTCCACACTTAAGTTTAAGGTCACGTTCATCGCTACTAAGAACATTACATGGTTTTTGGCACGGCTCTAACACCATGTAGAGTTGATGAGCGGCTCAATTAAACCATAAACTGTGGTCTCCTCTGCGTGTCTTTTTTTTCCTCTTGCTTTCTCTTGACTCCTGCCACCATTTCTCCCTCAGGTGGCTGAATCCTTTGTTCCACACAGGGTACAAACGTAGGCTGGAGGAAGATGACATGTACGACGTGCTCGCGGAGGACCGGTCGGAGAAACTGGGACAGGAGCTGCAGAGGTACAGAGGCTTCATATTTAGGCACAGGGCAATTTACCAGAACTGGTGTTTAACATGTAGATGCTGTGCAGGATTCACATCACAGGTCAGATTTAAATGTCGGGAAAAAGTGCAAAATAACTTACTTGTTATGGGAAATACTTTTGAGTTTCCAAGTCACTTTTTGGACTGTTTTTTTGTAAAATACTTTCGGTATCTCTGTAAAATAGTAGGGATAATATTTGAAATCTAAAACCCAGGACAAATGGTCTTCATAGACTCTTGCTTGGTGTGTCATTAGGTAGGTCACGCGGTTCGCTTGCTAGGTGCTGCAAACATCTGCACAAGCTTAATGACGGCGACTGGGCCACTTAACAGAGCTTGTTTCAATATTAGGGATGTGCTGTTTGGGCAGCTACGGCTCGGGGGTTGGGGCAGGTCGTCTAAGGGAGCAGGTCAGTGGTTCAGTCCTCTCCTCCATGCTGGAGTATACCTGGGCAAGGTCTGAACCCCAGGGTTCTCCCTTTGTCTGCCTTTATGTTAGTGCGGAGGTAAAAGGACTGTGACTGTAAATGACAACAGTTTGCAGCAGCCTATTTCAGCCTCACTTTGATCTGAAATAAGGCCAATCATTAAATTAAATGAATAAAACAATACACTTTTTCATTGTCTTTATCTTGTACCTGTTTTCATTCATTATTTCATTAATGCACACCAAAAAAAAAAAGGTACATTTTTATTCTTGGATATATTTAGTAGTTACATTTTATTGTTACAAAGTTAGGAAAGCTGTTTAACTTGAGGCTGATGTTGTCTTGCACCTGAAAGAATGATTCCCACTCCTGTTCTCATAGTTTCACACTTCTGGTAAAAAGCAGCACAAACCTGCGAGTAATGAGGCACACTCTTTATCAAGCATACATGATAGTGGGAAAATACAGTCTGCAGAGAGACTGTATCCACACCCGAGTATAAAGGAGCCGATATTTGTCTATATACAGTATCAATACTAGTATTGACACTGTTCACTGTTCATGTTGTGTTTATCCTTTTGCAAAGGTTGGTTCAGTAAATCTCAGACAGTTTGGTCTCAGCACTCAGCTTATTTTTCCAGAACCCATTAGGTCAGGGGTCATCAACTACATTTGTCCAAGGGCCGGAATTTTTCTCGGCAGTCGGTGTGAGGGCCAGCTGCTCTCGTAAAGTAAAATAAAATTAACATTGTATCCTAAGAAATATATCATCATTTGATATATCAATTTTCCTTTCCAATATTTTTACTGTTTATAATGGTGTGATGTGCAAGTCTTGCACTTACATGTTCTTCTCTGTTATGTTGACAGTTGTTATGGAGACACTACTATTGTGTGCAGTTGTTCTCATTATGGATGTAACGAGCACAGGAAACAATAAAATGTTACATGAGAGTAACGGGTTTGTCTGTGCACAATCTGCTTTTCAGAAGCTGATTTTGTTGTAGATTTTTTTTTTAAATTTGTTTATCAGGAGATTATACAAAGTTGTTCACATTATATGCATTTTTCTTAACGTACATAACTTCTCCAACTCTTACTTTTTTAAACATATAAAACACCATGCAAACTTGAGAACAGAAAAAGAGGAAAAAAATAAAATAAATAATAAATAAATAAATAAAATAAAATAAATACATAAAAATTGAAAAAAATTAATTAAAAAAAATAAAGCGGGGGGGGGGCTTAAAATAAACATATTTTACCTATTCTTTTAGTTTGATATGGTGGCTCAATTACATTATTCTACACACTGAAATGGTAGAGATTTTAAGTGCTCCATAAAGGGTGTCTACTTACAAGTGAATTTTGCTGAACTGCCCTTCACTGTTCATAGAGTTTTTCCATCCTAAGATATGTTCTTACAGTGTTTAGCCATTGTAATGTATATGGAGGTATAGGGGACTTCCAGGAAAGTAAGATACAGCATCTAGCGTGAAGAGAACAGAAAGCCAAAATCTCATTCAGCGGTTCAGCGCGGTCACTGGAACTCCAAAAATGGCAATTAGTGGATCACTTTGGATCTGGATTCCAAAAACCCCTGAGAGTACAGAAAAGAAATTACTCCAAAATTTGCACAGGTTTGGGCAGAAGAAAAACATATGGCTTAAGTTGCAAGGTGAAGACTGACATATGTCACACTGATCTAAAATTGAAGGGAAGATTTTAGATAAACGAGATTTTGATAAATGGACTCTATTTATTACTTTAAACTGAACAAGCTGTAACCTAGCACATGGTGTACCTAAACGTATGCTGAGAATCACCTTATCCCACCATGCCTCAGACAGGTCAACACCTAATTCACATTCCCAAGCAGTTCTGATTTTACCAGTTGAGTCAGACTCAATTGCCATAAGTTTTCCATATATATTAGAGAGAGGCGATTTCTGGCTAGGCCCAAGGACCAAAAGGTCAACCCTTGGTGGATCAGCAGGGAAAGCTGGAAAATTTGGAAACAGTGATGAGATACAGTGTCTAATTTGGAAATAGAGAAACAAATGAGAAGGAGGCAGTTTAAATTTTGAAGACAACTCTGAAAAACTAAGAAAAAAACCATCTTTGTAAAAGTCTGTCATGGTTTTAATGCCTCTCTTGTGCCAAATTCTATAAGTGGCATTAGTAGCAGCAGGGGGAAATAGATGATTTCTTAACAACGGCAATCGATTAGAGGGAGATACAAATTTAAAATGGGACCTAAACTGTGACCAAATCTTAAGTGTAGAGAGCACTATGGGATTTGAAGTGACAGAAGATAATTTGATGGGTAGTGATGAATTGATAATCGAGGCAGGCGAGAAAAAGGGAGAAATTGATTGAATTTCAAGTTTACACCAGATCAGATTAGGTGAATTTAGCTAATAAGTCAGTTTATGAATATGTGAAGACCAGTAATACATTAAAAAATTGGGTAGAGAAAGACCACCATTAGTGGTGAACTGCTGCAGTAGAGAGAGTCTCAGTCCGGGGGCCTTTCCGCTCCACAAAAAAGAAGAGACCATCTGGTCTAAAGACTTGAAAAACTGCTTAGGCAAGAAAAGAGGGATACATTGATATAAAAGAGAAATCTGGGAAGCACGTTCATTTTGATAACATTAATCCTGCCAATTAATGACAGAGGGAGAGAGTTCCACCTCTGGAGATCTGATGCCATTTGTGAGACCAGAGGAGCAAAATTTTTTGAAAACAATGAAGGGAAAGTACGTGTAATATTAATTCCCAAGTATCTAAACCCTGATGGGCTGAGTTTAAAAGGAATGTCAGATTGCCGGAGTTCTAGAGCTAATGAATTTACTGGGTAGCATTCACTTTTAAGTAGATTAATTTTATAGCCCGAGAATTATCCAAATTTTTCCAGGATTGATAAAATTGGAGGAAGACTACATAAGGGATCCGAAACATATAAAAGAAGGTCATCTGCATACAAGGATACCTTAAGCTGAACACCAGAGCGGGTTATTCCATGAAAAGAAGAAAAGGATCTCAGTGCAACAGAAAGAGGTTCTATAGCTAAGGCAAAAAGAAGGGGAGAAAGAGGACATCCCTGTCTAGTACCACGACCCAGTGGGAAATAATCAGATTGAACAGAGTTAGTGATGACACAGGCCTGAGGGGATGAATAAAGCAGTTTAATCCAGGATACAAACCTTTCTCCAAATCCAAAACCTATTGAGAACAGCAAAGAGGTAGTCCCATTCGACTCGATCAAATCCCTTCTCTGCATCAAGAGAAATAATCACCTCAGGGGACATGGGGCAATGAGCTGAAAATATTGTGTTTAACAGTGTACGAATGTTAAAGAACAATTGGCGGCCTTTGATGAATTCATTCTGTTCCTGTGAAATAATTTGAGGTAGAACAGTCTCAAGCCGAGTTGCAAGCACTTTGGGCAAAATCTTAAAATCCACATTTAAAAGTGCTAAGACTCACAAACTGTGAGATCTTTACCTTTCTTCAGTAAGAGTGAAATTGAGGCCTGGGCTAGGGTGGGGGGCAACAGGCCACGCCCCAGCGATTCATTATAAACATCAGGAAGAAGAGGGGCCAGCTTGTCTTTAAACTTTTTGAAAAATTCAGCTGGGAATCCATCTGAGCCCGGAGCTTTACCGCTTTGCATATTTTTAATTGAAGTAAATATTTCTTCCAAGTTAATAGGCGCATCAAGTTGGTCGGAGACTAAATTATTTATTCTAGGAATGTCAATATTCTGAGGGAAGGTAAGTATATCATTCGTATCCAGACTGTAATTCAGATTTATATAGATTGCAAAAAAAACCTCTTAAAAACATCACTGATAGAGACCGGATCAGAAACAAGATTACCTGACTGGTCTTTGATATGCGGTATTATGCGAGAGCTGGCCTTACGCTTCAGTTGGTGTGCCAGGAGCCTACTTGGCCTTTCACCATGCTAATAATAAACAGCCCAAGATTGAATCAAGAGACGTTCTGCATCGAATGTTGTAAGGAGATCAAGTTCAGTCTGTAAATTCTGTCGTTGATTCAGTAAAGTCTGTGATGGATTAACTGCATTTAGTCTGTCAATATCCTGAATTTTTGTTGAGATTTCTGTTATTTTGATTCTGCAAATTTTTTTTAAGATTAGCTGAAAAAGAAATAATCTGGCCACGAAGATAAGCTGTCAGTGTTTCCCATAGTAATGAAAAAGAGACTGTCACTTTTATTGAAAGTAAGAAAGTCATCGATTGCTGATAAAATGAAATTATCAAATGACTCATCCGATAGTAGGAGAGTATTAAATGTCCAATGAGGGCAAGAGCAGGGTTTATCCAAGAAGCTTATGCCAAGGCTTAGAGGAGCATGATTGGAAATAATGATTGGATAGTATTCAGAAGAGGTAACTGTGCATTAAAGAGCCATCAACAAAAAAATAGTCTATACGGGAATAGGACTGGTGTACCTGAGAGAAAAAGGAATAAGTTCTTGTTTGTGGGTTACATGTCCTCCAAGGATCTACAAACCCATTCTGAGACATAAAATCCAAAATTGATTTTGACATAGAAGACTGGGTAAAGACCCGAGGTGAGGAGCGGTCTAATATTGGGTTCATTACACAATTCAAGTCCCCACCAAGAATTAATATGAGTATCAAGAAAAGGAAGTGTGCTAAATAGATTATTTGTAAAATCTGGACTGTCAAAGTTTGGTGCATAAATGTTCACCAATAAAACAGGGGTGTGAAATAGACTGCCTGCAATTATAATAAACCGTAGTTTAAAAAAAAAAAAAAAAAAGAATATAGAAACATGAAGAGTTCAAATGCAAATCTAAATCTGCCTGGATACTTTACTTTTAAAAGAGCAACAACTGCCCAGTGTGAATGAAGGCAAAAGTCCCAAATATCAGACTATGATAAAAAGATTTCGATATAGATTTACACAGTAGAACCGCAGTGTCAGAGAATGGCAGCACATTTATTTTAATAATAACAGAGTAGTAGATACTAGGCCACGGAGTTCGTGACAGCCGAGGGACGGATGCGTACAGGGGGCTGTGACCTCATGCGGTTACACGCCGAGCCATCGAGCCACCTACCCGCCCGGCCCCCCCACGAGTAGATCATGTGAGAGGCCCTCACAGCAAAGGAGACAGAGCCCCGTGCAGGCCCAGGGGTACGCTCTGCAGCCAGTAATGATCCTTCTGCAGGTTCACCGACGGAAATCTCGTTACGACTTTTACTTCCTTTAGTTAGACAAGTTCGATCACTGAACATTTTTTCGATTGGACTCACCTTCTGCTGTGTTTACAATCTGGTCACCAACAACAAAAGCCGGCTCCTCAGTGCAGCCAGAAAATGCATGAAGTCACGTGGTCCGATCTTGCATTCTGATTGGTTGTAGAGACATGGTGGCATTTACGGGCACTGGGAAGTGGCGTTTGGAGGCTTTTGATAATTCAGACTAGTCAGACGGGTATTTAAAGGGTTATGACGCGACATGATTGATTGGTGTATAGTGCCTGTGGCAGTACTATTCGGGGGGGCTGGATGGAAAGCTCTGGCGGGCTGGATGTGACCCACGGGCCGCCTGTTGACAGTCCCTGCGCTAGAGCAAAGGCAGCATGGTACAATGCAGGGCTCTAGCTACTGGTTGATCGCCCAGTTGGGCTGAGGTACTGTCTTCCTGGGCTGAGATATCACTATCACCACAGTTTGCAAGTGGCCGCAGCCACCAGCACTATCAAGTGATTGTCCAGTACCGAGTACCCCCCCCCCGACCAATAACACCAGCCTTTGATTTTTTTTCTGGCTAGAACCCTGCAATATTACCACTGCTGTGTGTCTCACAGCAAGGTACTGGGTTTGAATCCACTGGACAGCTGTGGCCTTTCTGTATGGAGTTTTCATGTTCTTCCCATGCTTGTCTGGACTCTTTCCAGGTACTCTAGCTTCCCCCACAATCCAAAGACATGCAGCTGGGTTACGTTGATTCTAAATTGACCATAGGTATGAATGTGAGTGTGAATGGTGGTGTTGTTGTGGTTGTAATTTTAGGGGTCCCAGAGTTTTCTTTTGACTGAAATGAAGTGGATTCAATCCTGTATAAAATTCAATTAAAACCAGTTTCCAAAAAAATCACTGGGATGAGCAGGATCCAATGCAGACGGTTTATTAGACATATTGGTTACACAAAACACAAAGACCAGGACACAGACAGTAATAGAAATAAGACACAGATACACACATAGAGAAGAAGAAAGAAAGAAGGAAAGGAAAGGGAGGAACAAAGAGACAGGGACAGATGCAGAGACATGGAGAGAGAGAGAGAGACAAAGAGCAGGCGCCTCATTATATATATAACCTGAGGATGCTATCTCTGCTCACTTGCCTTTGACCCCTCTCAATTTGCATAAAGTGTCGTCCCCTGAAACCTGATCACAGACCAATCGCCTCTGGGCGTACTGCTAACTTCTTTCTCACATGCTAAAAAAACACACACATGTCAGTGTCCTTTGCTTTATGACACCACTGTAATTGTCAATAAATGCTACTGTAAATACCAAAGTAATAAAAAATTGCCTACAGTGTCTCAGTCAGTCTGGACAGCCGGGATAGACTCCAGCAAGGGAATGAGAGTGTGTGTGTGTGTGTGTGTGTGTCTGTCTGTCTGTCTATCTGCCTATCTATCTATTTCTATCTGTCTTATCTCTCTCTGTCTGTCTGTCTGTCTGTCTATATGTCTTTCTGTCTATATCTGTCTGTTTGTCTATATCCATATATAAAAATAATATAAGCATCTTGTGACAGCAGGCAGTAAAACTCGGCTCCACTTCCATAAATTCCAAGTAAACAGCTTGCAGAAAGGCTGAGGTGAAATTAGAATCTGATTCTTGGGCAGCTGCTAATTCCTGTGTTGTTTCTTTCACTGTATTCTGAGGGGTTGTTCAGTATTAACGCTGCAGTTAGCTATGTGCAGACTGCATGTGAAACTTCAAGTGTCTGAGAGGGAAATTCTGTCCTTTTGACATCAGAGGTCTGTTTATCGTGAGTCATGATTTGCTGGTCTGTATGTGTGTGCAGTGTTGAAATGTGCAGAGGAAATGTGGTTTTTTAGGGATGTGGCTAGGATTTGTATAATTTTAAAACTTTTCTTTGCAGTATGGATACATTCTGAAGTGTCGTTGGGTCATTAACAAACTCACTGAAAGGCCAAAAGACTGCATCATCAATGAATTATTCAACTTACAAACAATAGGCCATAGCATACTCCTCCGTGCTATAGAGCAGGGGTATTCTGCTCCAGGCCTCGAGGGCCGGTGTCCTGCAGGATTTAGATGTGTCCCTGATTCAACACACTTGAATCAAATGACTGAATTACCTCCTCAGTATGCAGTCAAGTTCTCCAGAGTCCTGCTAATGACTTCAATATTTGACTCAGGTGTGCTGAAGCAGAGACATCTAAAAACTGCAGGACACCGGACAGTGAAGTCCTGACCATTTTGGATTCCAGGATTTATAAGACAAAAAAAAAAAATAACTGAAAGACATCTTTCTGTGACAGATTCTGGGATCACGAAGTCCAGAAAGCTACCAAAGAGCTGCGGAAGCCTCAACTCGCCAGCGTCATCATTAAATGTTACTGGAAGTCATATGCAGTGCTAGGAATCTTTACACTAATTGAGGTCAGTGATGTGTTCATTACAATTAAGCATGAAGAGAAAACGGGGGCGAAATCAAAAGACCATTCATAAGACTGAAACATTCAGCTGACTGGTGTATCAGTAATGTGTGAATCTAAATGCCTGTCTTCTGCTATGCTGTGATTACTTTGTTTGGATACTCACCCTTCTTCATATCCTCTCTATTTCAGGAGACTATTAAAGTCGTCCAGCCAATCTTATTGGGGAAGATAATTGAGTACTTTGAGAGTTATAACCCAGATAACACCAGGGCTTTACATGAGACCCTTGGCTACGCAGCTGGATTGTCTTTCTGCACCATTGGCCTGGCAGTGATGCATCACCTCTACTTCTACTACGTGCAGAGGGCGGGCATGAAGATCAGAGTGGCCATGTGTCACATGATTTACCAGAAGGTCAGCAGGAGCTAATGCTTGTGCAGTCCCGAAAATGGATGATGTGGATTTGCTGCTTAACTCACGTTCCCTCTCTTTTTAAGGCTCTGCATCTGAGCAGTTCGGCCATGGGAAAGACCACCACAGGTCAGATTGTCAACCTTCTCTCCAATGACGTCAACAAGTTTGATGAAGTATGTCAAATTTACAGCTTTTAGAAAACAAAAAGCAAAATTACTGCTGTTTTTACTAAGGAGTCAAAGTAGTTCAGACAAGCTGCCAAACAATATTACTTACTTGTAACCTTGCATGTAACAAGATTTTATTATAGCCAAACTTTATTTCCAGTGGCATTTTCTCGCACTTTACCTATAGACAGAGGTGCAAGATGAATGTTGCTTTTCTACTATTTACAGATACAGTTGTGGTCAGAAGTTTGCATACACATTCATGGCATGATTGTCAGGGTAACTTTGAACTGTTCTTTTTCCAGGTTGGAATGATTGTACATTATATACATACATACATCTTTAATGACTTAAAAAAAACAAGAATTGGGCGCACAAGTTTGAATTTCCTGGGTCAAAAGTATACATACAGGCTCAAATATAAACATACACCCCCCACTAATCTTTGGTTTAATGTCCCTCGGCTGGACCAGACGCTTTTGGTAGCAGTCAACAAACTTCTGACATAATTCATAATTTCTTTTTGTGTTTCATGTCAGCACTGTTTTGACTGTATTCATTCAGAGAAACTCTGGCAAATCCCTTTCCTAGCATGAGGTTCAGACTTAATTACACTGTTTGTATCAAAGCCAGTTTTCCTCATTGGAATGTTTGGTTTCCTTTTAATCAGTGTGTGCAGGGCCTGCTGTGAAAATGCCAGCTGCTTGGGGGCATTTCATTTCTTTGGCAGCAGGATGTTAATTGCACCATGTCGTGCTTATACTGATCTTGGTTAAAGTCTTTTTAAAGTAACTGCGGAATAAGCCATTCCCAAATGGGGGAATACATATGCTCCTTAAAAGAAACTTAGCTCATGTCTCAGATGTATTTCTGTTACTATTAATGTTGCAACTTATTCCTGATATTTTCCTCTGAATAGGTGACTATCTTTCTGCACTACCTGTGGGTGGGGCCATTCCAGGCAGCTGCAGTTGTGGCGCTGCTGTGGTATGAGATCGGTCCATCGTGCTTGGCAGGAATGGGGGTCCTCTTCATCCTAATGCTTGCCCAAAGCATGTTTGGAAGACTCTTCTCTAAGTTCAGGTAAGAATTGTGATAAATAATGCTGATGGAACTGGTGCCCATTTGCATTGCCTTCAAACATCGATGTTCCAGATGAGTTTTTGTGTAAGTTTGAGTTCTCTACGTTCCTTCACAGGAGTAAGAGTGCTGTTCTGACTGACAATAGAATACGCACAATGAATGAAGTGGTGTCCGGAATTAGGATCATCAAGATGTATGCCTGGGAGAAACCCTTCACTGCTCTGGTCTCCGAGGTCAGAAGGTAAAAACATATATACAAAATTTAAAAAAATATATACACTGCTCAAAAAAATAAAGGGAACACTTAAACAACACAATATAACTCCAAGTAAATCAAACTTCTGTGAAATCAAACTGTCCACTTAGGAAGCAACACTGATTGACAATCAATTTCACATGCTGTTGTGCAAGATGGAATAGACAACAGGTGGAAATTATTGGCAATTAGCAAGACACACTCAATAAAGGAGTGGTTCTGCAGGTGGGGCCCACAGACCACTTCTCAGTACCTATGCTTTCTGGATGATGTTTTGGTCACTTTTGAATGTTGGTGGTGCTTTCATACTCGTGGTAGCATGAGACGGACTCTACAACCCACACAAGTGGCTCAGGTAGTGCAGCTCATCCAGGATGGCACATCAATGCCAGCTGTGGCAAGAAGGTTTGCTGTGTCTGTCAGCATAGTGTCCAGAGGCTGGAGGTGCTACCAGGAGACAGGCCAGTACACCAGGAGACGTGGAGGAGGCTGTAGGAGGGCAACAACCCAGCAGCAGGACCGCTACCCCCGCCTTTGTGCAAGGAGGAACAGGAGGAGCACTGCCAGAGCCCTGCAAAATGACCTCCAGCAGGCCACAAATGTGCATGTTTCTGCAAAAACGGTTAGAAACCAACTCCATGAGGATGGTATGAGGGCCTGATGTCCACAGATGGGGGTTGTGCTCACAGCCCAATACCGTGCAGGATGCTTGGCATTTGCCAGAGAACACCAGGATTGGCAAATTCGCCACTGGCGCCCTGTGCTCTTCACAGATGAAAGCAGGTTCACACTGAGCACATGTGACAGACGTGACAGAGTCTGGAGACGCCGTGGAGAGCGATCTGCTGCCTTCAACATCCTTCAGCATGACCGGTTTGGCAGTGGGTCAGTAATGGTGTGGTGTGGCATTTCTTTGGAGGGCCGCACAGCCCTCCATGTGCTCACCAGAGGTAGCATGACTGCCATTAGGTACCGAGATGAGATCCTCAGACCCCTTGTGAGACCATATGCTGGTGCGGTTGGCCCTGGGTTCCTTCTAATGCAGGACAATGCTAGACCTCATGTGGCTGGAGTGTGTCAGCAGTTCCTGCAAGATGAAGGCATTGAAGCTATGGACTGGCCCGCCCGTTCCCCAGACTTGAATCCGATTGAGCACATCTGAGATCATCATGTCTCGCTCCACCCACCAACGTCACATTGCACCACAGACTGTCCAGGAGTTGGCGGATGCTTTAGTCCAGGTCTGGGAGGAGATCCCTCAGGAGACCATCCACCACCTCCTCAGGAGCATGCCCAGGCGTTCTAGGGAGGTCATACAGGCACGTGGAGGCCACACACAATACTGAGCCTCATTTGGACTTGTTTTAAGAACATTACATCAAAGTTGGATCAGCCTGTAGTGTGTTTATCCACTTTAATTTTGTGTGTGACTCCAAATCCAGGCCTCCATTGGTTAATAAATTTTATTTCCATTGATGATTTTTGTGTGATTTTGTTGTCAGCGCATTCAACTTTGTACAGAACAAAGTATTCAATGAGAATATTTCATTCATTCAGATCTAGAATGTGTTATTTGAGTGTTCCCTTTATTTCTTTGAGCAGTGTATATTGCCGACTCGCCCTGCAGGTAGTCTTTGTCCTTTAAGCTCAGGTGCTCTAAAAGAGGCCTGGGAGCTTAAAGCCTGCGTTTAGGACTGCGCTCTTCTAGACAGAGATCTTGAAAATCTGCTGGAATGGCTCTCACAGTTTGGCGGTCACTGCCCTGACTGTTACCACGGAGGCCACTGTTGCCTTCACCTTCCACATCCTTTCCAGCTCTTCTCTCTGCCCTTGGTATTTCTTGAGCTTCTTGTGTTTCTTCTTGGTGTTCCTCTCTCTTGGTATTGCTACATCTGTCAGTACGACCTTCTTCCTCTACTTGTCCAGCGCTACTTTTTCCGGTTGGTTAGCCGTCACAAGTTTGTCCGTCTGTATCTGGAAGTCCTACAGGATCTTAGCTCAATCATTCTGAACCACCCTTTGGGGCCTATCCCATTTTGATCTCGGGACTTCC
The DNA here is from genome assembly GCA_024447675.2 of Pterophyllum scalare. NCBI lineage: Eukaryota > Metazoa > Chordata > Actinopteri > Cichliformes > Cichlidae > Pterophyllum > Pterophyllum scalare. The sequence continues at coordinate 47,314 of JAMQGT020012556.1, read as the reverse complement.
AGGTCATACTCGGCACAGATGTTCCTGTATACTATGCCAGTCACTTTGTTATGGCGTTCCATGTATGCCCTGCCTGCTAGCATTTTGAACCCTGCTGTTATGTGCTGGAGGGGGCATCTCTGCACAGCCTGCACTGGGGGTCTTGCCAGTGGAATAGACCTCAGCCTCTGTTGCTTAGAGCTTGTTCCTGCGCTGCTGCGATTAGTGTCTCTGTGCTGTCTTTCAGTCCAGTTTGATGTGAACAGTAATAGATTTAAATTGTATTTTAGCAAATTTTTTTGCTTGGAGGTAGACACTCATCTTGTTAGACCTATCAGGGTGTGCTGGTGAGTAACAGGTAATGCAAACATAACTTTGCTTTGTTTCCAAAAACACTGCAATTATTTCTAAAATGCCGTGAAACCGCTCAGGTCTGGTTTTGGAGCACACCCTCACTTCAGCATGTTGTCTTTGATGTGTGATCAAAGCTATGTCAGCTATGTTTGTGTTGCATCCATGTAGTCTGTAAATGCACTAGACTATAGTGCATTTACAGACTAGTCTGACAGCTATACATTTGAAAGTGAACCAAGAAGAGAAGGCTCTGAGTTTAGAGAACAGAGAGAAAAACAACTCTCCAAACTCCTGTGCTAATTGGTCACGTGTCTGGGGTGGAAGCAAGAATGTAAATACAGGAAGACAAGGTTGTGATGTGAGAGAAACGCTGCAGCTGAATGTTGTAGTTGGCAGCCTAACCAAGGCAAATAAAATGAAAAGTTAAAAAATATATATGCATTTACCTCAGAGCCTAATTTATTTGCACTGGTCTTCTTGCAGCGTGAGAGTCTTTAGGTTGCTACAGGCTGCAGTCATGCTCTTTATTTTTCTTTCAGTACTGCTGCTCCTCACAAGTGCTCCAGTTGTTTTAATCTGCAAGCAAATGAGATTAGGGATCGTACACCTGTCCAAATGAATCATATTAGGGAGGAAAACTAACCAGTCAGATTTATGAGCCCAGGCGCAAAACCAGTGAAACATCCTTCAGTCGGATTGGTGTGTAACACATGACTGCTAGAATATAAACATACTGACTAGAATGTAATCAGTTGCCTTGTCACTTGGAGTAATTGTGAGTGGCACAAATCAGCCTAACAGAAATCTTGGTGACGTAAAGGGGTCTTTCTAGTTAAAGACTTGGCTCTGCTTTCTTTCCCTTCACGTCTTGCTCTTGTGATCTGTGCCATGTGACTTTATTTCCAAGGTCCACTTGAACTGGACTGTTTTTACAAAGTCAGGGCTGTTTAATCACAGGTGTGTGTGTGTGTGTGTGTGTGTGTGTGTGTGTGTGTTCATGTTTTATCGCTAACATCTGAATGTTATTTGTTTTTGAATGCACCAAAATGTACGTCACATTTGACAAAGCAAACTGTTTGATAGTTGGAATTCTGTCCTTCTAGGAAAGAGATCTCCAAGATCATGAAGAGCTCCTACCTGCGAGGTGTCAACATGGCTTCCTTCTTCTGTGCCAGCAAGCTCATTCTCTTTGTCACGTTCACCCTCTATGTCCTCCTGGGAAATATCATCTCAGCCAGCTGTGTATTTGTGACCGTGTCTCTGTACAGTAGCGTGCGACTTACAGTGACCCTCTTCTTCCCTAATGCCATTGAAAAGCTGTTTGAGAGCCGAGTGAGCATCCGCAGGATTCAGGTACACTGCGTTAGTGCTATTTTCAGACATATTCACTAAAAATCAGCGGAGTCAGCAGATGTTGCTGTTAGAGATGGGCCTGGGACTACTTCAGTGCAGGTTTAGGCTCATTGTCTTTCTCCATGCAGCCTTCTAACAGGTGGAGCCAGCAGAGTGGAGCAGTGCTTCTTTCTTTTTCTGTCCTGCGAATCATAAACTGCAGAGCCACGCTTGCATTTTCGCTCTCTGCCAGCCACAGTAGCAGTCTTATTAAAAAAAAAAAAAAAGTCAAGTGATATTACAACATTTCATTTTTTTCTTTTCTGAAAGCCTGATCCTGCTTTCAGTGATCAGACTCAGGCGGCATCTCGATGGTTCCGCTCTGGAAAGCGGCGTTCTCCCTATTTTTAATTCTTGTATCCCTGAACATGGGTTCAGATGAAATTATATAACCTCACAAATAATTTACCAGACCACTGTAGTAAAAGACTCCTCAATAAACATTTGTGATCGCTTAGTGCTATTGCATAATACTGCTTTGGGAGATAATGATGGGAGTGATTTTTACTGTCATGGCTGATGGGTTTGTGTATTGTTGGCACTGACTGTTTTCTCTTTCTGTGGTAAAGGAGTTCTTGACACTGGATGAGATCAGGAAAAATACGGCTGCTCTGCCACCGGAGGAGAAGGATGCTACTTTGGAGATTCAGGATCTGACTTGCTACTGGGACAAGGTCAGAGATGTGTCACTCACTGCTCTAACCAAGTTAGTTGAGTGGACACTTGGCCTTTAACTAGCCACTGTTTTGCTTGTGGTAGCCCTAAACATCAGATTTGATTTTAATGTTTTTTGTAATCTTTAAAGATTTTTATTCCCTTGCAGAGTTTGGATGCACCATCTCTGCAGAGCATTTCGCTCAGTCTCAGCTCAAATCAGTTGCTGGCTGTAATTGGACCAGTGGGAGCTGGAAAGGTCAGAGATCTACTCATGTTGCTGTGTAGTTTTCTATTTTCTCCATCATGTTGACGCCATATCTGTCCATCTCCCCGCATCACTCAGTCATCCCTGCTGAGCTCCATCCTGGGTGAGCTTCCTGCTGAAAAGGGGGCGCTGAAAGTCGAAGGTCAGTTGACCTATGCAGCCCAGCAGCCATGGGTCTTCCCTGGAACCATTCGCAGCAACATCCTATTCGGAAAAGAGCTGAACCCCCAGAAGTACGCGAGGGTTATCAGAGCCTGCGCACTAAAGAGGGTGAGATGTAGAATTTAAGCAGAACTTCAATTTACCTTTATTTACAGGATACAAAGTAGTCAACCACTGGGATGTGCGTGACTGAGCCATCAAATGCAGAGAAAAAAGATGGTAAATTCAGAGTTACAATAGATTTTTTTCTTTATGACAAACTTGAATGAAATGGGGCCCAAACCATCGGCACCCTGCCCAGGCTCTGCTTGAGGTCTCTGTAAAGCCAGTCACCAAATACTAATCGAATGTGAAAACGAAACTTGAAAAAAAAAACTTTGGACCAACAACATTCCAGTCCAGCTATTAAGAGTCTTCCTTACAGTTCAGTAAAGCTGAAATTATTATGTTTATACTGAGGCCCTGTAGGCGAAACCTGCTCCCTTTGCAAGTTTGGCCTGTTTTAATTTCAGTTACAACTGGTATACCCACTAATTCTACTTTGGGAGACCAGCTCCCGTTTCCATAGTTTTCACACATTAACTGCTGTCCTGACCTTTGGACCTTTACAGGATAGAGCTGGATGAGAGAATGCACTTCAGATGATCTTTAACCTGAAAGATCTCATGTATAAAGGCTCTTACAGGATATTGCACGCATGTGTCATCTGTGCTAGTGTGCGTCATGCCCTTTCTCCTGCATGCCTCCACAGACGGCACCCCAAGCATGAACCTAATGGAGTAGTAGGAAGGTGTCAGACTCTTTCTGTTCGGTGCTGCTGGTGGGACGGTGTGCCGCCTTATTCTCCTTCATTGTCCAGGAAAATGAAAGTTACTTTGGCATCATTTTTGTTAAAATAGGAGGTTTTCTAAGCTTTATTAGACAGACGACTTCCTGTGTCAGCAGCAGTATTTTTTCTTTAAGGCCAGCTGTCACCAGACTGTTTTGGTTGCGTAATGATACGACTTTAAGAATTAACTGGGACATAGCTGACAATATATTTATTAACTTGATCAGCTGCTATAATTTTATTTGCATTTTGGTCAAAGCTGGTAAATGGGCGGGCTCTTGTATAGTGCTTTTCTACTCTGCTCTGAGCTCTAAAGCGCTTTACACAACATGCCTCACTCACCCACATTCATACACGCACTTAAGTGCTTTCTATCTAACACTCTCACACATTCATACTCCAACAAGGTTGTGCTGTATTTGCCGTGTTCGGCTTCAGCTCATTTTGGGTGGTAGAGTTCGTCAAGTGTGAGTTCTTATCTTCGGCCTTGTGACCCTTTTATTACTTAGTTTTTATGCAGCTCTACGAAGAGATTTGTCCATCTGCACTCTCTCTTGGTGTCTCATATAAAAGATGTTGACTCATGATTGCTGTGCACCATGAGTCCTTGCTAATCTGGCAGGAGGAGAGATTTCAGATGCTGTGTTTGGTAAATGAGTTACTCGTGAGTCATTTTACTGTGTAAAATAAAATAAAATAAAAATCCTGCTCTGACAAGAGCCAACATTTATTGTCCGTAATTAGACCTGTTATGTCTGCAAACACACACTTCCTCTTATTTGATGTGTGTCTTATCAAACCATTTCAAGCTCTTTATAATCATTGTGTCATCAGCATGCTGAATCATTCTCACTTATGAACATGCTTAATCAGTGTAGGTAGGTAGAAGTGTAAGTGTAGGTAAAACTCTAGATTACACATGTCAGGCCCAACACGTGCACATTTATATAAGCCAGATTGGGATAGTATTACTATAGTGGTATGCATAAGTTTGGGCACCCCAACAGAAAAATGACATCAATATTTAGTAGCTCCTCCTTTTGTAGAAATAACAGCCTCTAAACGCTTCCTATAGCTTCCAGTGAGAGTCTGGATTCTGGTTGAAGGTATTTTGGACCATTCTTCTTTACAAAGTCCAGAACGTTGGACTTGTTCCTCTGCATGAATGCCTTAGTAGATTTTGAGCAGTGTTTAGGATCGTTGTCTTGTTGAAGTATCCAGCCCCGGCGCAACTTCAACTTTGTCACTGATTCTTGAACATTGTTCTCAAGAATCTGCTGATATTGACTGGAATCCGTGCGACCCTCAACTTTAACAAGATTCCCAGTACCTGCACTGGCCACACAGCTCCACAGCATGATGGAACCACCACCAAATTTTACTGTGGGTAGCAAGTGTTTGTCTTGGAATGCTGTGTTCTTTTTCTGCCATGCATACCGCCCCTTGTTATGTCCAAATAACTCAGTTTTAGTTTCATCAGTCCACAGCACCTCCAAAATGAAGCTGGCTTGTCCAAATGTGCTTTAGCATACCTCAAGTGACTCTGTTTGTGGCGTGTGTGCAGAAAAGGCTTCTTCTGCATTACTCTCCCATACAGCCTCTCCTTGTGCAAAGTGCACTGAGTAGTTGAATGATGCACAGCAACACCATCTGCAGCAAGATGATGTTGGAGGTCTTTGGAGTTGCTCTGTGGGTTGACTATGACTGTTCTCACCATCCTTCACCTCTGCCTATCTGAGATTTTTCTTGGCCTGCCACTTCGGGCCTTAACTAGAACTGTGCCTGTGGTCTTCCATTTCCTCTCTATGTTCCTCACAGTGGAAACTGACAGCTTTTTGTATCGTTCCCCTAAACCATGATGTTGAACAATCTTTGTTTTCAGCTCATTTGAGAGCTGTTTTGAGGCTCCCATGTTGCCACTCTTCAGAGAAGATGCAAAGAGGAGAAACACTTGCAATTGGCCACCTTAACCCTTTCTCATAATTGCATTCATCTGTGTATGTAGGTCAAGGGTCAGTGAGCTTACAAAACAAATTTTGTGTTCCAATAATTAGTGCTAAAGGTATTCAAATCAATAAAACAACAAGGGTGCCCAAACTTATGCACCTGCCTAATTTTGTTTAAATAATTGCACACTTTCTGTAAATCCTATAAACTTCATTTCACTTCTCAAATATCACTGTGTTCCTCTGCTATATGATAGATTTAAGTGAAATTGCTGATCCGAACAACCAATGATTTATAAAGGAAAATCATGAAAATTATCAGGGGTGCCCAAACTTTTGCATACCACTGTATGCCATTCTTATTTGCACAGAGGCGAGGCTGCAACTAACCTGGAGAATTAAATCATTGAGTCAATGTTTCAACTCATTACTTCAGTTGAGCCCTTGTGCTGCTCCTTTCATTTTTTTTCTTTTTTTGATGGGTCTAGCACATCAGTATTTGTTGACAATCATTTATCCCATTGACTTTAAAATGAGAATTTTCTCCTGATTTGATAAAATGTGTTTTTCTCCACATTTTACTCTATACTAACAGGTTCTCTGTGATCGGTCACAGTATTAGTCTGTTGTGAGTTGTGTAGTAGTAATACACTGCTCCCTTTGTGTGCAGGACCTGGAGCTGCTCCCAGATGGAGACCAGACACTGATTGGGGACAGAGGAGCGACACTCAGTGGGGGACAGAAAGCTCGTGTTAACCTGGCCAGGTAGTGGGACAGGGAATCAGATGGCTTTCATTTGATGTTCCTTATTTTGAATAATTAAAAGAGGGTTTAGTTACACATTTAATGTTAATTTGACATCAAAGTTAAAGGGATGCTTATATTTGGGTTTTTTTTTTTGGTTTTTATGACCCCCATTATGTATGTTTATCATGTCCACACACTTTCTTTCCATCCACACATGCCACATACACTATATTACCAAAAGTATTCACTCACCTATTCAAATCATTGAATTCAGGTGTTCCAGTCACTTCCACGGCCACAGGTGTATAAACCAAGCACCTAGGCATGCAGACTTCTTCTACAAACGCCTGTGTAAGAATGGGTCGCTCTCAGGAGCTCAGTGAACTCCAGTCTGGTACCGTGATAGGATGCACCTGTGCAACAAATTTCCTCACTACTAAACTGTGCTTACAACTACAGGGAATAAACCTGTGCCAGTGACACTCCCGATACATTTCAGTAACAGCGCCAACGATCACTGTCATGCACGTTCACATTCAGCATTACTCAGTGCACTGAGATGTCTGTTGCTATTTAACGTCATTATTCAGTCTGGTCTTCCATGCAAACAGCTCTCCCGGCCCCAACAGACCACAATTTCCAACCCTTCTCACAAACGTCCCTCTTCATGTCCAGGGTGTGGACTTAGTCTATTGTCCTCTTAGAGAGGGCAAGATCAAGATCTTAGCTATTTTCATGTCCTATGGAATACAACATTTTGTGCATTATGGTCCAAGAATGCTGTGTATTCTGAAATGCAGCATTCATCAATCAGTTTATCTTCACTGGCAGTACATATTTGCTTATTGAGAAGGCACTCCAGTACTGCCATGCAAATCAGGTTTGACACCAGGCAGCAGAAGCTTTCCATATTTTTGCTAATGACACATTTTAGGCTACCTTCAGTATGTAGCTTTTAAAATAATTTTATGATTAATAAAAATGAAGCCTAGGTGAGCTGTCATAGGGTGAGAGGCAGGGTACACCTTGTACAGGTCGCCAGCCTGTCGCAGGGCCAACACAGAGAGACAGACAACCTCACTCACTCCCATTCACACCTATGGCCAATTAACCTAACCCCAGTAAGTGCATGTCTTTGGACTGTTGGAGGAAACCCACGCAGACACGTAGAGAACATTCAAACTCCACACAGAGAGGTCCAGGCCAAGGTGGCGTCGAACCCACACCTTGTATTATTCTTCTAGCTGTGAGGCAGCAGTGCTAAACGTCCCGCCCCGCTAGTTAAAATAATTTGGCCTAAAATGTTAACAAAACAGTTGTGAACTACAAAAGTCAAAGTTTTTGTGAAGAAAGCGCCATCTCTGTGACATTCTGCTATCGAGGGAAAGGGGTGTGTTCACAGTGGAAAGTAGATGGCTGGGAGAGGCAGTTTTAAGTGGCTGCATCTATAGCTGCAGATGGTGGGCCAACCTCATATCAAACCCTATGGAATAAGAATGGGATGTGCCTAAAGTTCGTATGTGTGTGAAGGCTGACGAGCGAATGCTTTTGGCAGGATAGTGTACACACAATGCAACTGGACTGCTGTTAGGTTAGCAGCTAATGTAAAATAAAAAAGACTGTATACTGTACAGAAAGATGGTAAATAACACAGATGGAACGTCAACATAAATTCCCCTTCAGGCACACCGACTCTAGCAGCAAGAATAAACTGGTTTTACTGGAAGATGCAGTATTTTGTTTTTGAGGGTTAAAAGCTGTGGGGCAGATATGTGTTAAGTACCTTTTACGAAAACTGTTCATGCTGACGTTGTTACTGATATAAATGTATTTTAAAAAACAAACAAAACAGTAGTTTATGTTCTAAAACAAAAACGTGCTTTTGCTTTCAGGGCCGTGTATCAGGACGCTGACATCTACATCCTGGATGACCCTTTAAGCGCGGTGGATGCCGAGGTCGGGAGGCACCTCTTTGAACAGTGAGTGACCTCAGTTAAACTCATCCCAGCATATATGACACATTCAGTTCATCAAAAGTGTTGAGCTATCCCTCATTTCTTTATATCTTGCTTCAGTAGAGCCAGCCTCGGCTGCTTTTTCACCCATTTTTAGTCCAGTCTTTTTACTTGACCATTTTCAAAGGAATGTATTTGCCTACACATAAATAAGAATTTACCAAAGAACAAAAAAGAAAAAAACTGTATCTTAATGCACTTTTACTAGCAGCCTGTCATAAAAACAAAAAAACCCACAGTGGTGCCTTTGTTTTCAGTCAGGTTTAATTTCCTTGCTTTAGGAAGTGGCTGTGAGTGTTTTGGCTCATTGTTCAGTCAGAATGCTGCAAAGCTTCTTTATGGTGCTGACGATCTAAAACTATTGCTCCTTACACTTCTTCTTCCTACTTCTATTAACTTCACAGGTAAAGCCCATGCATGCATCACACTGCCCTCCAGTGTGTGACAGATAATGGGCATGCTGCTCCTTTCCTTCTCCACACTTCTATTATTCTGCTTCAATTTCTTGACTTAATCAGTCCAAAGAGTCTTGTAGCCGACCTGGGAAGCCTTTTTAAAAGCTTTCTAGTAAAGTCTGATCTGGGCTTTCTGTTTAGTATGTTTGTGTGTGTGTGTGTGTGTGTGTGTGTGTGTGTGTGTGTGTGTGTGTGTGTGTGTGTGCGTGTGCGCGTGTGTGTGTGTGTGTGTGTGTTCCAGTATGTCCCTTACTGGAAGATTACTTCAAAGCTGGAAACTCTTCAGCGTCACTTCACGGCAGGAGAAAATTTCCATTAAGCGGGCCAGAGCTGCATTGTTGTTGTATATGATGTAACACATTAACGAGAGAAGGATTTCAGCAGTGGCCCATTGTTTAATATTGTTTTTGTAGCTTTGTCATTGGACACAGTGCTTTAAAACAAAAATACATCTTTAGTGAGAGCAGACAAAAACTGAGAAAAGGTTTTCATGTGTTGGACTAAGCCAGGAAGAGGTGCGGCACTGCCAGCGTCACACAGACAATTGAACTCAGCCACACTCTTCCTGTTACTCTTCCTCTTAGATAATTTCTTTTTAACTGAACTAAATAGGGAAGCATGCACAGGTATAGATTTTCTTTTGACAGTGTTTGCCTTTGAATGTTTTTGCTCTGAACTAAAATTTGTGCTTTTTAATGTTTTAAATGTGTGTAGTAGCACTGAAATGTAAGAAAATGTTTTTCTTTGTATCAGATGCATCTGTGGCTTGCTGAAGAACAAGCTTCGCATCCTGGTTACCCATCAGCTACAGTACCTGAAGGCAGCAGACCAGATTGCTGTCCTCAAAGAGGTTAGTGCAGATGCAATAATCCCTGCGTGCCAAATGTGAGTCTGTGCGCAGTACAGCCTCAGCTTTTAAGCGCAAAAGGCCACATACGACTTTGTGTAGACGTGATTGTTCAGTCATGCATACAAGTTACCAGCAGAGCTGTAGGATGTTTAACAGAGCTGCAGCAGCAGTGGGTGCTCTTCTGCACAGATGGTGTTCAGCATAGGTCACCCATGTTTTGGGAGTTCTTGGAAGCTTGTTCATAAGGACTGTTGATGCAATTCTCACCCTGTCCCAGCATCCTCCTCTGTCACACCAACCCTCTGCGTGTCCTCCTTCACTGCATCCATTAATCTTCTCTGTGGTCTTTGTTTTTTTGTTTTTTTTTTCCTCTTCCTCCTGCAGCTCCATATTCAACGTCCTTTGTCCAGTGTAACCAAACCATCTCAACCTTGTTTTTCTAACTTTGTCTCCATTTCCCTCAAACTGAGCTGTCCCTCTGCTACACTCATTTTGAATCCTCTCCCTCCTGGCCACTCCCAGCTAAAACCTTAACTCTGTCTTTTTGTTAGTGCCACCATCTCCAAACCATACATTATAGCAGGTCTCAGTGCCCTCTTGTAAAGCTTCACCTTCACCCTGGTCGCTCCACCCTGCCTGCACTCTTCTTCACCTCTCTTATGCGCTGTCCGTTGCTTTTAATGGTTAACTCGAGGTATTTAAACTCAAAATTAGATAAATGAAATTAAAAGGGATTCATTTCATCCCATTTTGGTTTCTTGTAAAGGTGGGGACTGAGACGATGATGGGGCAAACTCTGCATCATCATGGTCACCAACAAAAAAAGCAGGGCAGCCTTATAGTAGTTTTAGAGTATTGATGATGATGATGATCAAAATTCAAATCTCATCAGAGGACTGTTCCAACTTTTACTGAGCGTTCTGTTTTCCTGTGGCGCCACTCTCAGGTCTGTTATCAGCTTTGCACACAAGATATGAATGCGAGGGATTTTTCTTTTCTCTTCAGGAAACTTTTAATGTTTCTGTGCTCAAAATTCAGCCCCACTGCTGCTGTTCTCTTCCACAGTAAGATGAAGACTATTGAGGTTACTAGCTGGTCTTTGTCAGTATTTGAAGAGCTATATTTCCAAAATGTGTGTATACATGAAGAGGTGGTGTTTAGATGTTGGCAGTGGTCTGTGAAACACAGCTGTGCAGTTTCCTAACGCTTGCTGATTTGCGTGTCAGGGTCACATGGTGGCTAAGGGGACTTACACGGAGCTTCAGCAGTCTGGATTGGACTTCACCTCCCTTCTGAAGAAGGAGGAGGAAGAGGAGCAGCAGCAGCAGCCGCCTCATCACGACGTTCCCATCAGAACCCGAACTCTGTCTCAGAATTCAGGGCTTTCCCAGGCCTCATCTGTCCACTCTGTCAAAGATGGAGACCACTTACCAGTTAGTATATCATTACCAGTGAAAGCAGCCCAATTTTAATAAATCAGGGTTATTTTCAGGAAATGGGTTAAGTTTCTCCTCACCGCTGCTGCGTCACTCTGCAGCCTGGCGTGATTTGTGCTTGCAGGGGAGAATACTATAACACAATGCACCATGAGGGATAATCACAAAGTCTGCACTAGGCTGTGTGACCAGTTAAACACTGAGAATTTGCTGAACAGTGATCGTAATTATCGTCTGTATGTTAATGAACTCCTCGCAGGCAGAACAAGTTCATACCTTAGCAGAGGAGAGTCGGGCTCAGGGGACCATTGGAATCCGCCTGTATGTCAAGTATCTGAGGGCCGGGGCCAACATCGTGATTCTGCTGACTGTCCTGGTGGTTAACATCTTGGCTCAGGTACACAAGGACTCCACTGCTCAGTGAGACTATGTGCTGAATGGATTTCACAAATCAGTGTATTTTAATATTCCCCAAGCATTTAATTTATTTATATTTAAATCTTCCAGGTAGCGTACATCATGCAGGACTGGTGGCTAGCTCATTGGTAAGTATCTTCAATCTGCAGTTCTCCTCACAGATCGCAGCTTTTGCATGTGTGTTTGTCCTCATGTCTGACTGATCAGGGCTGACGAGCAAGAAAAGCTAACGTCCAACAGCAACATCACAGAGAATGGACTAAATGTCACCAAGGAGCTGGACATAGATTTTTACCTGGGCATTTATGGAGGTACGCCCATTCTCTTATTCACTGAGCTTAGGGTCCTCTGATTGTGTTGTCGCTGTTTCATGTACAGCACTGTTGTTTTTCCAGGTTTGACTGCAGCCACCATAATCTTTGGCTTCATCAGGAATCTGGCCCTGTTCGGCGTGCTGGTCAAGTGTGCACAGTCTCTGCACAACCACATGTTTAGCGCTATACTCCAAACACCTGTGCGCTTCTTTGACATCAACCCCATTGGTGAGCAAAAGTTCATCAGTTTTGAGTGTTGTGCATTCTGGGAACACAGCCAGTAATTCCTCGGTGTGTGGCGATCGTCTCATGTCTCACCTCAGGAAGAGTATTAAACAGGTTTTCAAAGGACATCGGCCAGCTGGATTCCAACATGCCCTGGACCTTTGTGGACTTCATTCAGGTGAGGCATAACCTGTCTGTCTCAGCTCTTCAAAAAGCTTTGCCATCCTCTTATCTGCTGTTCTTTTTTGAGAGCTGATAAACATTCTCTACTCTCTGGTCTGAGATCATGTATACTGCTCAAAAAACAAATTTATCTTAGAGTTTTGAATCCAGCCCTCAGAGGTTTGATTTGGGTTTTCACCGACTGTTGTTGCGTCATTCTGTTCTCAACAAATTACACGCTGTAATGGCAGCGCAGTGGCGTGGTGGTTAGCACTGTTGCCTCACAGCTAGAATGTCTGGGTTTGAATCCACTGGGTCTTTGTGTGGAGTTTGCATGTTCTCCCCGTGTCTGCGTGGGTTTTCTCCGGCTACTCCGGTTTCCTCCCACAGTCCAAAGACATGCGGTTACTGGGGTTAGGTTAATTGGTGATTCGAAATTGCCCATAGGTGTGAATAGTTGTCTGTCTCTATGTGTTGGCCCTGCAAGAGGCTGGCAACCTGTACAGGGTGTACCCTGCCTCTTGCCATATGTCAGCTGGGATAGGCTCCAGCCCCCTTCCTTGACCCTGAACAGGATAAGCAGAAATGGGTCAATGGATGGATGTCAGTAAATGTTTTCAATTTGACCATTTCATTTATCAAGATCTGATGTGTCATTTAAGCATTCCTCCCTTTTTTGATGAGTGTATTTTACGTTGTTCATGTCTGAACAGTAATCAGGATTTGACGGGGCAGGCGATGAAGTTTGCTGCACAAGTTGAGGGACCGTCTGCTCACCCGATCCAGCTAGCGGTGTTGGACACATTTAAGACTAAAAATAGAAGCATGTGGATCATAAAGAATATTTAGCAGCACTGCTGTGAATTAAAAATATGAGATTCAGTCTAAGCAGCCTCTGTTTTTCTAAGCAACTGACAAAGTGACAGTGAAGATAAACTCCACCTGTTATGGTGGAGCTGCAGCCTCCGCTCTCTGACAAACACAGCAGCTCTGCTACAATTATTATTTTAGCAGCTGGACAAAGCATGCAGATCAGAGTAAAACAGACTGTACTATTATAATAAACGTGAAGGGCTTTCAAAGCCCCCTTTTACACTAGACGGTTTCAAGTTGAGAACTGAACAGCACACAAGTTAATGAGAACACTTCATAACTCTCTAAACTCCAGCTGTTTAAGAAACCTCACTTTATGTTGATCCTTTTCTGTTGTGTCTGAGCAGATCTTCCTGCAGATACTTGGGGTCATTGCTGTCACAGCATCAGTGATTCCCTGGATCCTTATCCCCGTCGTCCCCTCCTCCTCTTCTTTCTTTATACTGCGTCGCTACTTTCTGCAGACCTCCAGAGACGTCAAACGGCTCGAGTCCAGCCAGTGAGTGTCCCACAGCACAGCAGTGTGTGACTAAGGCTCTTTATGCTTTTGTTCTTTAATTTTAAGACCTGCATGTTAAATGTCTTTAAAGTTTAAAGCACTCTTATTTACTTATTTAAAGTTAACTCGTTGGTAGCTTCTGACTCATCTGTGTCTTTACGGTTTGTCCTGCAGCTCGGAGTCCAGTCTTCTCCCACCTGTCTTCATCTCTCCAGGGCCTGTGGACGATCCGAGCCTTCGGAGCAGAGGAGAGGTTCCAGAAAGCCTTTGATGCCCATCAGGACCTGCATTCAGGTTCTCCTCAGGCTTGGCACATGAAGCCCATATTACGAGCAGAGAACCTCAAAGTTTTATGTTCCTGAACTGTCAGTGATGTATTATGTGCTCCTGCACAGAGGCCTGGTTCCTGTTCCTGACCACCTCTCGCTGGTTTGCTGTCCGTCTTGATGGCATGTGCTCCATCTTTGTTACTATCACCACTTTTGGCTGCCTGCTGCTCAGAGACCGTAAGAACTCATTTATTGTTGCTCTTGCTATAGTGCACCACCAGGGGGCGACAGTCTGACGGGTTATATGTGAGCGGCAGCAGGTGCTGAGCGATCACTGCTGTTTGTTTTTTGTTTTTAAAAAGTGCAGTGAAATATTCCTTTTCCTGCTCCTGTCAGAGCTTGATGCTGGTGCCGTTGGTTTGGCTCTGACCTACTCCGTCACACTAATGGGCATGTTCCAGTGGGGGGTCAGGCAGAGTGCAGAGGTGGAGAACATGGTAAGATGCTCATTGTGTCTCTGAGTTTATTACAACATAGATTTCAATGTTATTTGCAGAATATGTATCATTTCTTTATGTGACTGAACTTTTGTTGTTCCCACTGCACATCTTAAACTATCCATGTTGGCAGACTTGACTGCTCAGTAATGTTAGGAGTTCAAGGATATTTAGTCAGCATAAGTACAGTCAGAAGTAAATTATTTCCATGGACACTGCTGTTCCACATGTGTGTTTGGAGAGCGGCAGCAGCAAGGACAGAGATCCGAGACAGCGGTTTTGCCAATAAGTGGCACATGGTGGGGATTTTCACTAAGATCGCACCTTTCATTTTGTAAGGCTCCAAAGGGTCAAGCCTCAGGACTCTGCTCTGTAACGTGAATGGATTCTATTGGTGGTCTCAGACTTTCTGTGGCATCTGTCCATATCATGTGAAGCAGTCAGAAAACTGAGCTGTAGGTGAAATGAAAGGAGTATTTGAAGTACAACAATTATACCAGAGGGCGAACGCCTCAGAATTAGGGGAGGGGGATAATTCATACATCTGCGTCATCTGAACTTCTTCCTGCATTAAAAAAACCTGCCCTCTCTTAATTTGCATAACAAGACACAGCAATGAAAAAAAGGAGCTTGGATAACAATCTTGCAGAAGCCCAGAAACAGTTGCAGGGTGAAGCAGCCTGGATGGTGAAGGGTGTGGTTATAAGATTTGCCTATTTTAATGTGCAGAATGGTTTCCAGGTGAGCCATCACCTGATGCGTGCTGGCATCAAGATCGGCTGATCCTCTGCTGTTGTGGCAGTACTTGATCTACGGCCTGCTTAAGCTAGTGCTGTACTCAGTCTGTTTTCTTCAGCAGCATATTGATTATTTCAAAACAAGAAAAAGAACTAAGTGCTGGTGTTGCACCCCATAAGAATGTCACACTATGTCACTAAAAGTGGTGGTTGGGTGTCTTCTTAGTGTAGTTCTAGACATGAATCCATTCTTTAAGATGTATCTCATTCATATTGAACTTGGATCTGAATGGGTTTTATTAGGTGTGTGGTGACTAAATGATACAGACTGAAGGTGATTTAACAATGCGTCCTCCATCTCTGTCCTCAGATGACATCAGTGGAGAGAGTGGTGGAGTACACTGAACTGGAGAGTGAAGCACCCTGGGAAACCCAGAAGCGGCCTCCCCCTGACTGGCCGAGCAATGGCCTGGTGACCTTTGATCAGGTCAACTTCTCCTACAGTGCTGACGGACCTCAGGTGCTGCACAACCTGAAAGCCGTGTTTAAACCCAGAGAGAAGGTCAGACATGTTTGTTTTGTGGGAACCCAAAGTCATTTGTGTGACACGCTATCAAACCTCAGCTCATATTCTTTTTCTCTCTGGGTCAGGTTGGTATTGTGGGCAGAACGGGAGCAGGGAAAAGCTCTCTGGTCTCAGCTCTGTTCCGCCTGACGGAGCCTCAGGGAAAGATCTGCATCGATGGCGTTGTGACCTCTGAGATCGGCCTCCATGACCTGCGCCAGAAGATGTCCATCATTCCTCAGGTATAACATCACAGGCGATCTCATTAGTAGAGCACAACACTAGCAAGTTGTGCCAAGTTGCCAAGTTTATCATATTAAACCCATCAGATCCAAAGCTTGTGTGGGTGTAGTTTGATTTCCGGACACAGTCCCTGGAAACGTGTTAACTATTGAATAATGACTTCAAAAGAAGCCATTTGTTATCATTCCTTAGAAAAGACTCTCTTTTTTTGATCTGCAGCAGAAATGACCATCCAAACATATACTGAGTGTTATGAGGCTAAAAGGACAACAAAGGTCATCTACAAAACACACCTCCTTTTGTATTTTACAACTTAATGTGATGCCTTTACAGTCCAGTTTGGTTTAGTACAGTCTCTGTTGTGAGGGGTAGTGTGTATGTGTGCACATTCTATAATTATTCCTCTTAAATAAATCTTATTCTGTCCTCCTTTGGTGCACTGTAGCTTTTTCTTTTGCACAGTTACAAAATTACAGAGAAAAAATGCTGCTTTGTTTTGTAGCTTGTCTTCAATGACTTATTTTGCCATGATACACATTTGGATACTAAGTAACTAATTACTAGTTTAGCACACAAAGCAAAAAAAGATCAGCCACCTCAATTAAATTCAATTCAGTTTTTATATAGCATCAAAGTTGCCTCAAGGTGCTTTATATTGTAAGGTAAAGACCCTACATTAATACAGAGAAAACCCCAACAATCAGATGACCCCCTATGAGCAAGCACGTGGTGACTGTGAGAAGGAAAAACTCCCTTTTAACAGGAAGAAACCTCCAGCAGAACCAGGCTCAGGGAGGGGCAGTCATCTGCTGTGACTGGTTGGGGGTGAAGGGAGATACAGGAAGGAGACTGTGTAAGAGGGCCAGAGATTAATAACTTATTAAATGCAGAGTGGTGTATAAACAGTGAAAATGGGTAACCCCCCCCCCCCCGTCCTTTTTATTATTTTTTCCAGCTGATTTAACTTTCCACAAAGCTCTTGCATGTGACCAGTCAGAAATTTTGCAAACTTCAGGACAAATTTCAAACCAATAGAGGACTGGTGTCAGGTTACGGTCACATTATGTGCTCTAGTGCTTCTCAAGCTCATTTCGTCTTCTCTTAAATAGTCGTGTGGTATTGGTAATTTTCAAACTTTTACCTGCCAATAAAAAGGCCTTTTACAGCAGGACAAACACTGTGCTGTTGTTTTTAACAAATTGTTTAGATATAGTGGACTAGACAACTAATCAGTGTGGTGTCCTTTGGCCTCTCCCCTTTCTTGCATTTTAGGATCCGGTGCTGTTTACGGGCTCCATGAGAAAGAACCTGGACCCGTTTAACCAACACACAGATGAGGAACTCTGGAATGCTCTTGAAGAGGTCAGTAACACAGACCATCAGTAGTGTGTGTTTTAACTCTTGTTTTACGATAACTTGCTGAGGGAAGATGCAGAATAATTGCCACATTCCTTCCTTCCTTATTATCTAACTGCCAAGTTTGCTCCAAAGACCATCTGGATTTCTGCCCAGGTTCACTTAAAATTCAAAGCTGGTGACGCCAATAACCTTCTGTGTCAGCTATTCCTCCTATCTCAAAGAGAAGGAAGGAGTATCCAGATCCTTCAGCATTCATTGTTCAGAGGCTCTTCAGGTGCCCAGTTCATCAGAAGCCCTCTCTGTCCCCATCCCCTGCAGTTCAGAGAAAGAGATTCTGGGGCAGGTGGCAGTGCCACCAAGCACTGCTCAGTCACCAGGCACTTCATGGGTTCCAGGGGAAACAAGAGAAATAGTGTGGATTCCTGCAGTTTGCCTTCTAGTAACACTTCCTAAGGGAATCATGTATAATGTAAACAGAATTGGTCCCAGCACAGAACCCTGTGGAACTCTGTGGCTAACTTGTGTGAAGAAGACTCCCTGTTTATAAATTGGAGTCTTTAGGTATGCTTCAAATGACTGCAGCGCACAATGGTATCATTCTAATCTTTGTAGAGGGGGTGAATGAGGCATGTTGTATTAAGCGCTTTGAGTGCTCGAGTAGAGTAGAAGAGTGCCACACAAGAACCAGTCTATTACCATTTACCATAACTATATCGAAAGCTGCACCAAAATATAGCACGACAAGCAGAGAGGAGTCCACTGTCAGAGGCCGTAAGATCATTTGTAACCTTCACTGATGCTGTTTGTGCTATGGTGCCCTCTAAATCCTGACTGAAGCTGTTCAAATAAACTATTCCTTTGCAAATGATCAGTTAACTGTTTGATTTCTAACTTTGCTGTTGTCAGTCTATAATTTCTAATTATTTAAGAAAGGGTCTCCAAATATGTTTTTCTTTTGAATGCAGTGCACTTTATGAAGAAGCTGCAGTTTGCAGCATGTGCATATCTGTGATACAGCAACACTATTCTGATAATTTCCTGTCCTCACACTTAATCATGCACATAATTGATGCAAAGCAGAAAATAATTATAGAGCATACAGAATATAAATGGAGCTGCTTTATTTTTGATTCCCTGCAGGTGCAGCTGAAGTCTGTGGTGGAGGAGCTGCCGGGGAAGTTGGAGACTGCCCTGGCTGAGTCAGGCTCCAATTTCAGTGTGGGCCAGAGACAGCTGGTGTGTCTGGCCAGAGCCATCCTGAGGAAGAACCGCATCCTCGTCATTGATGAGGCCACGGCCAACGTGGACCCCAGGTACTGCAAGTTAATGCTTTACTGCTGCGTATCAACATCTTGCTAGAAAGAATAATATCCCAGATACTGCACCCTGTGTAATGGCCTACAGAAACTGCTCAGCTTACTTTGACTCATGCATCATCCATTGGTGTGGTTATTTGCTGATGATAGTGTGATCTTTAGATACAGAAAGTATTAGTTAATTTATTCTGGCACAGTATTGTGCAAGAAAAGTGTTGACATGCTCTGTTGCTGCAGCAGGACGAGCTGATCCAGCAAACCATACGGGACAAGTTCAGAGACTGCACTGTACTCACCATCGCTCATCGCCTTAACACCATCATAGACAGCGATCGCATACTGGTGAGTCCTGATTTACAGCTGAACTGTTGACATGGTACAGTTATAAGCTGGAGCCATCAGCTGCCACTTGATTAGGTTTTAAAAAAGTTACATGGCTTTTTGTCGAGTCTGTCCGTGCATTAATTATGGAAGCTGAGAGGCAGCTAGTCTAGCATAAAGAGTGGAAGCAAGGGGAAATGACTGTCCTGTCTCTAAACATATCATAAGCTCAGCTCTTGACATAATTCAGTTCAGGTTTGTTTGAATTTTTTTACAATTCTGTAAGCAGCACAAATTAAATTGCAATAATCTCTATTGTATCGGTGTGAAACAATGGCAAATAAAAGCAATGCATTCTGTATATGGTAAGATGAGTGTGAGCTCAACCAAGCTCCAAACACACAAACTGTAACACAAGTGTGGCTGTGCGAGCGGCTTCTGTTTTCACAGCAAAACCTGAAACAGGGCACAGATGCATGTCAGGAGGCAGCTAGTTTTACTTTGACTCATGCTGCACTGGTACTTCTCTGCAATAATCAGAACAATTTGTTTCCAGGTCCTAGATGCAGGGAAGATCCATGCATATGATGAGCCGTACACCCTGCTGCAGGATCCCAGCGGCATCTTTTCTAAAATGGTGCAGCAGACAGGCAAACAGGAAGCAGCAGCTCTACTGGAGGCAGCTAAAAAGGTCAGTTTGACTCAAGTTCTTCATACTTCTGACAGGCTCTTTTTGGATACTGACATTTGTAAACAATGCGTTCCAGGCTTACGACAGCAGAAGCCGTCCCAACCTCTTAAACGGACATGCCGTAACAGCAGACGGGAACTTGGTCCATCTTTGAGACAGCTCTGTAAGCTCAGGGAGGCTCTGACTCGCTGCTCTGCCAGAAGATTTGAGACGGTGCCTCAGGCTATACAGCCTCTCTAGGGTCTGGTGAAAGCACAGAGCCGCTGCAGGTGGCGACGGGACACGGAGGACACGACCTGCTGCAGCCTCGGTCTGGCTTTGATTGGCTGAGCCTGATGTGGCCGCACAGTGCTGCTGTTTCTCCAGGGGCTCAAAGCTCAGAAGTTAGTGCTATAAAAACTGCTGATGTAGAGCACTACTTATTTATCTATCACATGTTAAATCGCTGCTCAGTATTCTGATGCCTTGCACAAATTGCCTTTGAATGGCTACCTGATTTTTAAAATCCCAAGTGCTTTATTTTACTGTTGGAAGTGTAGCCAAAGTTCCTTTTGTATTTGCAAATGCAAACGTGGCATTATTGTTCAGGATTAATGACCAAATCTCACTTTGCAGGAATTTCTCTGTAATCTTAAGTTTTTGTTTGTTTTGTAAACATTACACTTTTTTTTTTTAACTACATGTTTTGAAGACTTGAAAGATTTTACCGCTAAATATTTTGTTCTCTGTGTAGTTTAATCTGCAGATGGACAGATTTACAGGGTGAAATGTTTGCTGAATGACTGTCACAACTGTAAATAATTTCAGCTGCCACTTTTTTGACAAATACTATATAAAAGGCTACACACTTTGAACTTTGGCTCTACAGCTCATACATGCTGTTGATCTGTTGTCCATCATGGGATTTATTTATTTTGTAACAATTGGCAAATATTTCCCTAGCAAGATAAAATTTTGCTTTGGGCAATGAAGAAGACCACAACTGTTACAAGTTAAAGGAAGTTTATGAAAAACTATCAAATATAACAGTTTAGAAAGTCAGAGTTCAAACTCTGAAACATGAGGTACTGATCACCCAGACTAGCTTGTTCACATGCGACAATGTTGATCATGATTTCATTTCAACATAACTTTAAGGACACAGCTGAAGCTGCAGGTACAAATATGATCATGGAGCTTAAAAAAAAACAAAAAAAAACCACCAAATGGCAGCGACTCTAACCAGGCCGGTAAGACGGTTTCATGTAGCAGGCAGGAGGAGCCCACGGTGCTCAGAAGCTGCAGCAAGAGTGATGATTGCTGAGTGTTTCTCAGCAATCATCAGTCTAACTGCTCCTCTCTATTGTGCTGGAAGAAGACATGACTGACATCTTCAGAATCCTGCTTCACTGCCTCAGGCTGTCGGGACTGCTTTACTTCCTGTTGCCTATAAAAATATTTTTAAGAAGAGTTACAAGTAACGACAGAACAGAATGCAGATGCATGCTTAAAGGGGACTTTCTCACATCACCCTGTCTGGCTGACTCCAGCAGAGCTGCTGCCTCAGCGTGGCCCAGCTCTTGCGCCATCTTGTAGAGAGCACCCTCCTTGTTTTGCAGCAGGGTGAAAGGGCAGTCCAACTCCTGGATGGTGCCACTGTCCAGCACCTTAGGCCAATGGTAAACATCCAGTGGGTTTAGCAGCTAACGTGTGAACAATTTATGCATACCAATACAACCCCTGGCAAAAATGATGGAATCACCAGTCTCTGAGGATGTTCCTTCAGTTTTTATAACTGCTTGCAGTCTCTGAGGCATTGACTTAATGAGTGACAAACGGTACTCTTCATCAATCTGGCTCCAGCTTCCTCTGATTGCTGTTGCCAGATCAGCTTTGCAGGTTGGAGCCTTGTCATGGACCATTTTCTTTAACTTCCACCACAGATTTTCAATTGGATTGAGATCCGGACTGTTTGCAGGCCATGACATTGACCTTATGCATCTTTCTTCAAAGAATGTTTTCACAGTTTTTGCTCTATGGCAAGATGCATTATCATCTTGAAAAATGATTTCACCATCCCCAAACATCCTTTCGATAGTTGGGATAAGAAAAGTGTCCCAAATGTAAACCTGTGCACTTATTGAAGTTGTAAGACAGCCATCTCCCCAGTGCCTTTACCTGACATGCAGCCCCATATCATCAGTGACTGTGGAAATTTACATGTTTTCTTCAGACAGTCGTCTGCATAAATCTCATTGGAACGGCACCAAACTAAAGTCCCAGCATCATCACCTTGTCCAATGCAGATTCGGGATTCATCACTGAATATGACTTTCATCCACAGTCCACGATTGCCTTTCCTTAGCCCACTGTAACCTTGTTCTTGTCTGTTTAGGTGTTAGTGATGGTTTTCTTTTAGCTTTTCTGTATGTAAATCCCATTTCCTTTAGGCAGTTTCTTACAGTTCGGTCACAGACGTTGACTCCAGTTTCCTCCCATTTGTTCCTCGTTTGTTTTGTTTTACATTTTCTGTTTTCAAGGCATGTTTTAAGTTTTCTGTCTTGACGCTTTGATGTCGTCCTTGGTCTGCCAGTATGCTTGCCTTTAACCAACTTCCCATGTTGTTTGTACTTGGTCCAGGTTTTAGACACAGCTAACTGTGAATAACCATCTTGTGCAACACTGCGTGATGATTTACCCTCTTTAAGGAGTTTGATAATCCTCTCCTTTGTTTCAACTGACAGCTCTGTTGTTGGAGCCATGATTCATGTCAGTCCACTTGTTGCAACAGCTCTCCAAGGTGTGATCACTCCTTTTTACCTGCATACTAATGAGCAGATTTAATCTGTGTTGGGTGTTGGTGTTTGTAATGAGAATTTGCAGGGTGATTCCATCATTTTTTTCCTCAGAATTGAGTGATTCCATAATTTATTCCCTGTGCTTTTTCTACAAATCTGTTGCTGGCTACCACAATTATTTTTCTTGATTTCTTTTAGTGTTTCTTAAAGCCAGAAAGTTGCCATTTGAAATGCCTTTAGTTTTTTGTCATGTCTGTGATCTGCTTTTCTTCTACAAAATTAAACAACTGAAGGAACATCCTCAGAGACTGGTGATTCCATCATTTTTGCCAGGGGTTTTATACCATATAAATAAAACAAGTTACCTAAAAACAAATACCTGGAAGTGAATTATGAAAACCAGAAAAAGCTGAACTGAGACAAGAGGACTCCACCAGTATGCGATCGCTGTCTATGATGGTGTTAAGGCGATGAGCGATGGTGAGCACAGTGCAGTCTCTGAACTTGTCCGTATGGTTTGCTGGATCAGCTCGTCCGTCCTGCAGTAACAGCAACAAGCAAACATTCAATTCAATTTTATTTATATAGCGCCAAATCACAACAATCAATCGCCTCAAGGCGCTTTGTATTGTGGGTAAAGACCCTACAATAACACAGAGAAAACCCAACAGTCAAAACGACCCCCATGAGCAAGCACTTGGCGACGGTGGGAAGGAAAAACTCCCTTTTAACAGGAAGAAACCTCCAGCAGAACCAGGCTCAGGGAGGGGCAGTCATCTGCAGTGACTGGTTGTGGGATGAGGGGAGAGAGACAGGACAAAAGACATGCTGTGGAAGAGAGCCAGAGATTAATAATAAAATGATTAAATACAGAGTGAAGTATAAACAAGTAAATAAAGGTGAATGAGAAGAAACAGTGCATTATGGGAACCCCCCTCAGCAGCCTAGGCCTATAGCAGCATAACTAAGGGGTGGTTCAGGGTCATCTGATCCAGCCCTAACTATAAGCTTGATCAAAAAGGAAAGTTTTAAGCCTAATCTTAAAAATAGAGAGGGTGTCTGTCTCCTGAATCCAAGCTGGGAGCTGGTTCCACAGAAGAGGGGCCTGAAAGCTGAAGGCTCTGCCTCCCATTCTACTTTTAAGTATCCTAGGAACCACAAGTAAGCCAGCAGTCTGAGAACGAAGTGCTCTATTGGGGTGATACGGTACTATGAGGTCTTTGAGATAAGATGGGGCCTGATGATTCAAGACCTTGTATGTTAAGAGAAGGATTTTAAATTCTACTCTAGATTTAACAGGGAGCCAATGAAGAGAAGCCAATATGGGAGAAATATGCTCTCTCGTTCTAGTCCCTGTCAGTACTCTAGCTGCAGCATTTTGGATCAGCTGAAGGCTTTTCAGGGAGTTTTTAGGACAGCCTGATAATAATGAATTACAGTAGTCCAGCCTAGAAGTAATAAATGCATGGATTAACTTTTCAGCATCAGTCTGAGAAAGGATGTTTCTAATTTTATAAATATTGCGCAGATGTAAAAAAGCCGTCCTACATATCTGTTTAATATGTGCATTGAAGGACATATCCTGGTCAAAAATGACTCCAAGATTTCTCACAGTGTTACTGGAGGCCAAAGTAATGCCATCCAGAGTAAGTATCTGGTTTGACACCATGTTTCTAAGATTTGTGGGGCCGAGTACAAGAACTTCAGAACATGAGAACCACGTGAAGGTGTGAAAGATCTGTGTGCGCCTGTATGTGCTGGTAACGTGTCTGGAGGACCTGGGGTCCACGTTGGCCGTGGCCTCATCGATGACGAGGATGCGGTTCTTCCTCAGGATGGCTCTGGCCAGACACACCAGCTGTCTCTGGCCCACACTGAAGTTGGAGCCTGACTCAGCCAGGACAGTCTCCAACTTCCCCGGCAGCTCCTCCACCACAGACTTCAGCTGCACCTGCAGGGAACATGGAGACAGAATCAGGAAAAAAAAAAACCTACAGATGATCTGTGTGCAATAATGGGAACCACTAACTAAACCTTTGGGTGTGCTGATTAAATACTGGCCTCTTCCAGTGCTTTCCACAGGTCTTCATCAGTGTGCTGGTTGAAAGGGTCCAGATTCTTCCTTACACTGTCAGTAAAGAGAACTGGGTCCTGGGGTGAGAGGTCAGGTGAAAAATGGTTAGACTCAGATTGAAGTCATTCAGTGTACAAAAGCTGCACATGTGTGTGTCAAAAGTCCCGCCAAAGTCAATGTGGTAACAGAAGACATGAAGCACCACACGACTTCAGACGGGAAACAGATTTTTAAATTTACTGTAAATAAATTACATAACATTGGCACTTATTGTGAGGTACACACACATAAATGCACGCAGGGCATTTCGTTTTCCTTCAGGCGGTTGAGGTGTTGGCCGACTTTTTACCTGAGGAATGACTGGTCATCTTCTGGCGAAGGTCATGGAGGCCGATCTCAGAGGTCACAACACCATCGATGCAGATCTTTCCCCGAGGCTCTGCCAGGCGGAACAGAGCCGAGACCAGAGAGCTTTTCCCTGCTCCCGTTCTACCCACAATACCAACCTGACCCAGAGGACAGCGTATCAGCAGCTGCTCATCACTCAACTCAACACATCATGACTTGACACTACTTGTGTCTGCAAACAGATGTCACCTTTTCTTTGGGTTGAAATGTGGCACTGATGTCTTTGAGGACCAGTGGTCCATCTGTGTTGTAAAAGAAGTTCACGCTCTCAAAAGTCACCATTCCTTGGCTCGGCCAATCAGGGGGAGGACGCTGCTGTGATTCCAAGGGGGCTTCACTCTTTAGCTCAGTATACTCCACCACCCTCTCTACTGATGTCATCTGAAAAGCCATGAGGGTGTTCGCAGCAATGCTTTTTGTGCTCTACTTCAGCTTTTATCATTTAGGCATCAGGAGAGTTTTATATTTTATAACCAAATTCCATAAATTTTACACAAAGGGCTTTATAATTTGTAAACGTCCACAACCGCAGAAGTCAAAAGTGGAGTAAAAACACAAAGCTAAACTGAGCCATAATGAAACTGGAAAAATAAATGAAATATGAAATGCCATCACTCAGCCCTCACCATGTTCTCCACCTCAGCGCTTTGTCTCACTGTCCACTGGAAGTTTCCTATCAGTGTCACAGCGTAGGTCAGCACAAGGCCCACCGCTCCAGCCTCCAGCCCTGATGGATTCGAGACACAACTAGAAATAAGAGGCTACTTCAGGACATTCTTCTAGACTTAAGATATAAATTGACTCCCCGGCTTGTCAGCGTGTCATTTCTTTAGCTTGCACATCACCAGTGGGCTTATTTAGACACCTCAGCAAAACATAGGTAACCTTAGCAAGTTTAAAAATCACTCTTGTCCAATATTGTAGTAACAGCAGCAGCCCAAAAATAGAGGCATAGAATGAGCTCTGGGGGAATGACGCTTGTAATAAAGTGCTTTGATTGTTCAGAGTTTCCAGATCCAAGATGTTTCTGCTTGGGTGTTAAATCCTTCAGGTAAAAAGGAGATCTCACAGATGCTATAACTCATTTTGAACAGCCATCTATCCCACATGGTTATGGTCTGTAAAATTTACCCAAAAAGCACTTTTTCCAAGTTTCGTCCATTGAATTATCACAAATCACGCTGAAATCACGTGACAAAATAACCCCTGGCAATACAAAATGTTGCCAGATAAACTTCTCAACTTCCAGGCGAGCCATTGAAACAACTACCTAAAGCTCAGGGTACCACCGACTGACATATGATGTGGAACGAGCTGCTTCCAGTGCAGACGCTCCTGTGGCCCGCCTTCCTTTGACTGCACAAAGTGCAATTTACACAATCTACTATAATCATTATTTACATCAGCTGACAGTTTTGATGTTAGTGTTGCATGGAAACAGTGGGAACCTCGTTATGTTTATCCATTTGTAAGCACTTTGTTTTATAATAAAATGAACATCTTGTTGTAGTAATAAGACAGAAATTTCTATAGTTTCGTTATAGTTGGATGGATGGACAGTTTGTCATGTCCTCTAACAGCTCCTCACCATCTCTGAGGAAGATGCAGCCAAATGCTGTGAGTGTGATGAACATGGAGCAAATGCTGTCAAGGTGTAGTGCAAACCAGCGTGAGGTCATCAAGAACAAAAACCATGCCTCTGAAAAAAGGAAAAAGAGTTTTATTATAAAAGACACTATCATGTTAATCTTGTGAGCAGGTTACCTTTACAAGACATTTCATGAGACCCAGAAGCATTTAGTGAAGCTCAATGACAGGAAGAATGGAAGTGCGCATGTAATTTAGCACTCGGCAATAGCACTGCAAGTCAATTTAATTCAATTTTATTTATATAGCACCAAATCACAACAAACAGTCGCCTCAAGGTGCTTTATATTGTAAGGTAAAGACCCTACAATGATTACAGAGAAAACCCAACAATCACAATCACAATCACAATATGAGCAAGCACTTGGTGACAGTGGGAAGGAAAAACTCCCTTTTAACAGGAAGAAACCTCCAGCAGAACCAGGCTCGTGGAGGGGCAGTCATCTGCTGTGACTGGTTGGGGGTGAGGGGAGAGAGACAAAGATTAATAGTCACATTGCAGCGGTCTTCCAGGCTTCTTCCGCTATCATTAACAATTTAAAACATTTTTAAACGCATTTTTGGAACACGATCAGTTCTTGTCAGAAGGTATTCCCTGACACACCGACAGGAAACTATACAGCATTCCAGTTCTACCAGCCTGTGGAGCTTGATCATGAGGAATAATAACCAACAGTGACATTTGCTTTGTTGCTTGCATTTAAATTTTCTTAGCTAGAAAATTCACTAACCTGTATGCAGGTCCTGATGGGTATCAAAGGTTTTTTTTAACCTCTCCTCAGCTTTGAAGGCTCTGATCGTGGAAAGACCCTGAAGAGACAAGGACAGGTGGGAGAAGACTGGACTCCGAGCTACGGGAAAGGCAAAAATTAAGTGCGGGAAACTCTTATAACAGCCAAAGTCATTTCAAAATGATCCATCTCCTGGATATGATAGAATCATGATTAAAAAAAAGAAACATACTTGTTGACTCGAGCCGTTTGATATCACGTGAGCTACTGAGATAGAAGCTCCTCAAGTACAGAAAGAATAAAAGGAGAGGAACAACAGGGATGAGGATGAGAGGGATGACTGAGGCCGCCACCGCAATAACACCAGCATTCTGCCAAAATAACTAAAACAACATCACACAATGAGGACGACTCAAGTTACTGAAGACAATCCAAACTATGATGCATATGGCGTGTAATAATAGTCTTCACTTGATAGAAGTCCACAAAGGTCATGGGTAGCATGGAGTCCATTTGGCTGACATCTTTGGAAAACCTGTTGAGTATCCTTCCTACGACATGGGACAAGAAGCAGGAAGATTGTATAAAAGAGCAGTGATGAAAAGGCAATGATGTCGGGGGAAAAGGTTTTAAAGGTTCTTATTTGGACTAAAGTCAGCAAAACCTACAGCCTATGCAGCTTGTACCTGATAAAAAAAAAAAAGGTTGTATTACTATGTTACCTAAATGAAAGTTACTACTGGTACTTCTTCGCAACTGTTTAGTAATAGTGTTATTATAGTTTATGAAGAGGAACCTTGAATATTGCAAAAGAAATGAACTTTGGTCAGTCTGATTCAGTCACAGAAAAGTTAAAGTTCAAATGAACAATGAGTAGGGCTCACCTATGGGGTTGCTGTCAAAGAAGCTAACAGGGGTGCGGAGCACAGCGCTGAACATGCTGTTGTGCAGAGTTTGAGCCGATCGCACCAGCCTCGCGAAATATCACTAAACTCCGGGCAAAACCGAAGAGCACAGCAGCTGCTGTCAAACCTAAACCCAGTAGGATCACATGAGATGGTTCATTTTTTTTAGCACTTGATTCACAGCAGGAGTTTCCACCAAACATAACAAACATTAAGCAGACATCAGAGTCAACAACGGGATCTGAAGATGGCAGCAAGAGCTACAGGAATGAAAGGCTCACCTGAATAAATGCTGAGGTAGAAAGTGAGATCGCTCTCTCGGTGTGACCCGGTAACATTTATTCCATTCTCAGTGCTCACAGCGGTTAGCACGGTGCTGTTAGAAAGCTGCTCTCTTGCCCTGTCGGGTGACAAGACGATCAAAGAAGGCAGACAGCAAAAGATAATCTCATTTCATAAAAAACTCAAATGAACGGCGTAAAATTAAGCTGCTGTATACTGCATGCTGTGTCTGCCATTAAAAATATCCACATGGATAAAGTTCTCACCAATATACGAGCCACCAGTCCTGCAGGATATACGCAACCTGTGGGAACAAAAGCTCAGTTTAGGTCAGTTTTTTTAAACATTCATAAGCACTTTTACAAGTAGCACACAGTTGCCAGGTAATGTCTGGGCCCCGTTCAGAGCTTAAGAAGGCTCAGGGCTTACCTCAGCTGTGATACTGAGCAGCACTATAACCATTAAAACAGGAAGGTTACATCCTGCTGTGAAGTACTTGAGATAAACATGGCTGCTGACATTTCCTTCAGCTCGAGTTTCTTCTGTAATAGTTTGAACACCTTCAACCTGCAAAAACAAGGAATCGCTAAGTCGTGTCTTTAAAAGGACGTTCTTATTGTGCATTTTAGATTTCAGCTTTACATATATGGATGCGGGACATGTAGGCCTACTTTGACCCGAGCTGTCAGGGAAGACGAGAGAAAGGCAAACGCAAAGAAAATGTTTTAGAGGAAATGCATTCTGCTTCTTCTTCTGGCTGTTTCCTTTATGCATCCTCTGCCCCCCCCCCTCACCTCGTCTCTGGCATCCTCCTCTGTCACACCAACCCTCTGCATGTCCATGAATCTTCTCTGTGGTCTTCCTCTTTTCCTGCCTTGCAGCACCATATTCAGCACCTTTTTTTCCCCCAATATATCCACCGTCTGTCCTCTGCCTCATCTCATGCATTGCCTCTCTAACTGTCTCCAAACTGTTCAACCTGAGCCGTCCCTCTGATGTACTCCTTTCTGATCCTGCCATCTCTCCCTTTGCTGTACACCTAGTATCCCAGTACTCCTGTCCACTTTCATCCTCTCCCTGACTATCTCACTTTTTCTTTTCTAACCTCTTCCTTTGAATACTTTACTATACTTCGGGCCCTGACCGATCTAGCAAGGAAATCTCATCCTTGATGATATGCATGATGGCAAAAATCTTAGGCTGGATGGCCTTCTTGAAGCAACCCATCCCATTTGACTGGCACTAAGTGTTCACTGTCATGTGACCCCCCCCCCACCCAAGGTTGAGTTTAGAGGAAATGTATTAAGAAATGAAAAATGTACAGAAAGCCCATAAAATATTGCAATTTATGCGGGGACTTTAATCTTTTGTAAATATACCTACAGGAAGCTGATCACTGCAGCTGCTTTCTGGTGGCAGGAGGCTGCTGGAAGAACAGTGGGAATCATGTGAGCGATTTGTCCTCTGGCTGTGTGAAGACAGTTTCTCTGGGTCAAGTGAACGTGGCTCCTCATCACATCTTAGCAGGGACACCATGTCCAGGCCAGAGGCCTGCAGCGCACTGTAGGTTCCCTGGACCGTGATATGACCCTGCCGAACAAATAATGAAAATAAGCAAAGAATTAAACACACAAATTAATAGACCCGTTTACTGTTTGTAAACAATGATGACGTAGGTAGCGATGCGCGCGCATTTTGGAAACGGAAATACGGCGGAGTTCAATAGCGTTTCAATCTACGAGAAGGGATTATCAACGAAAGATCGTGAAAACTACCTGTAAAAATTAATTTTGACCACCGGCAACCGACTCCCCGATTCCTGTGGTACGTTAGCAAGTGGCCCAATATCCAGGGGCAGATATATACATGTATTTGGTGGAGAAAGCAGCTAGAACTTGTGGCGCATACAAATCACTGGATGCTTCCAATTATGTTGTTTGTGGCCATGTACCGAATGCCAAATATCATGACACAGACTCGCAGTTTTGTGTCTTGAAGGCAGAAATTCTTCCAAGTCAAAGACAAGGAAACAGGACCGCTGTGTATGAGGCTCTGGTCACTGTAAACAAGTCAGAGAGCTACGTCCTCACAGCGGATTGTACCTGCATGGCAGCGTGAGGACTTCGTCAAACTGCTTTTCTAGCTTGCTAAGAGTTTTCCGACTGCAGATATTATTGATTTACAATGAAAAAACATATATACTGTTCCGGTCACACTGTGAGACATGCTCAACCATTCATATGTGAGTCTGCTCATACTTTTGACTGGCACTGCGTATTGTAAATATTAATTTAAAAATCAGGGCTCTGAGTCCAGCGATGCCTCACCTGTAAATAGCCAGCTACACTACAGTTTAATAGCCAAATAGCCTACCAGCTAACGCTGTTTACTTTAGATACCTGACATCCCGGTATAACCTGAGGAGATAAATAACTTTACCTGATATAAAATGGGCGCTTCAAACACAAGCATTTCTGATTGAGTCCTCAGTCCAATTTTTATCAGTACATTTGATGGCTTGCAACCACAGCCGTGATCCCGTGGGAATTCGGTACAACTTCAGTCTGCTTTCGGTAGAGTAGAAATCTCCAACAGTCAGCAGCATTTTGATGCTGATATCGCTTTTAAATCACATTTAAATGCTGCCAGCCTCCTTGTTCTGATTGATTTGAATGGAGTAGCAGTTCACTTCCGTTGCCAAAATGCGCGCGCATCTTTCGATGACGTAGGCTGTAAAAGGTTCTATATGTTCATTTAACATTTTCTTCTAAATGGGACAAACCTCCTTGAGGGCCAGGATCTGGTCAGCTGCCTCCAGATGCTGGAGCTGGTGTGTGACCAGGATACGACACTTGTTCTTCAGCAGGCCACAGATACAGCTGATCATGAACACAGACAGATATGCATGATTCATAAATAAGAAGAAGAGTTTTTTTTTCTCTTACTGCATGATAAACTGCAGCTCAACTATCCAGATTCAAATTTACCACCACAGTACATTTCACCATTATATTACACCATTATACTACCAAAGTGTCCAAAATTCAAAACTATCCTATAAGCTGATTTTACACATGGGCGTGCCCAAACTTTTGATTGGTGCTGTATTCATTACCATCATACTTCACATTCTTATTAACAAACTGCTGGCTCTGGGTCTCCCTGGGATAAAGGACTTCCTGACTAGCCACAGACCATCAGGATTGGCTCCCACCCCTTCTCCACCATCACACTCAGCACTGGCTCACCACAGGCCTCTTCTCTTCTCACTGTACACCTATGGTTTTTCACTAGTATTCCCCATTAACCACATTATTAAATTAGCTGATGACACAATGTGTGAAGAGAGTCAATATCTCAGGATCCATGTGTCTGAAAGTCTCTCCCCATTCAATAACACCTTTATTTATATATTTTAAAACACCACATAGTAGTAGAACCTCTAATTTCATTGTATTTCAAGTAAAATGAGATTAAATGCTTTCTGATTGAGGTGACTGTTGTTATGAACTGGTGAATTAAAACGAAGAAAGTATGTACTGCACAGCATAAGCATGATTCTAGAGATTACCATTATGGATTTAGAGTATACAGAGGATTGGGACTGAACGGTTTGTCACTCACTGCTCAAAAAGATGTTTTCCAACTTCTGCATCTACAGCACTTAAAGGATCATCCAGCAGGTAGATGTCTGCATCCTGATACACAGCCCTAAAAACAAGGACACACAAAATGAGTTTAGAAGAAAAAGACTGAACTGTCATGTGAAGTGTGCGCATACCTGCATTGTAAAAATACATGCACCCTAACGTGTAGCTACTTGTTGCCTCTGGTTTAGGTTCCTTAGAAGCCTACACAAACTGTCAGGGTGTTGATGATACCCTGTGCGTAACTTTTCTTCTTGGTAGTGTTCTTACTGAATAACGTCCAGATCATAAATGTGACTGCTCTCGTACCTTGCGAGGTTCACTCGAGCTTTCTGCCCCCCACTGAGTGTGGCACCTCTGTCCCCAATCAGAGTCAGATCTCCATCTGGGAGCAGCTCTAGGTCCTGAATTTAAAACCATAGAGGCACAAGACAAACACAGTTGTGGTCAAAGGTTTGCATCGTGGGCATAAATGTCATGGTAATTTGGGAGCTTTTGATGAATTCTTTGAACTGATCTTTTCCCAGAGTGGAACAGTTGTACAGCATACATCCTTAAAAGATTTCAGATGAGAGAAAATTGGTTAGGATGTTTAGGAACAACCCAGGAGTCACCAAGGCTCAAGCCTGCCATGAACTGGAAACTTGTGGATTACCAGCATCACTGTCCACAGTGAAGCCAGTTTTACATCTCCATGGACTGACAGGGGGCCGACAAGAAAGAAGCCCCTGCTCCAAAATCAACACCTTTAAGCTCGACTGAAATTTGCCGCTGCCCACAGGGACGAGCCAAATACTTTCCAGAGAACAGATTTATGGTCAGACGAGACGAACGTTGAGCTATTTTCCACAATGACAAGAGGCATGCTTGGAGGAGTAAAGGCGAGGCATTTGAATTTAAGAACACTACAAACCAAACCAAACAATACACCTAACCCTGCATTACATTCATGCCAAAAGTCAAACTTTTCCCATAGTAAAAAACTCAAATTACTCCCAGTGCTGCAGCACATAATGTAGTGAATCAGTTTTATTCATTTATGAATCAGGCAGCATCAACAGCAGACCTTAAAAGGTAAAAAGATAAAGAAAGTCTGATTTAAGAGTATCCACCATGCTTTTTTAAGTAGGGAGCCAGGAATTTCTAAGATGTCTGGCACAAGCAGAGCAAAGGTTTCTCACTAAACCTTACCTGCTTCCAAAGTGCAGTAAGAAGAGGATAAAGCCTGAAGAAGGTAATGTTCCATTAACACTTGTAGATATAAACCAACTTTATTGTTTCAGCTTGTGGCCTCCATTGGGGTCATCTTAACACAAATGTTGGAGCTCATAAGCATTTTCTATAAGTAGGAACCTACATCTAGTATGGATTTACACTAGAGGGTCACCAGATTTGACCTGAGCAGATAGCCTAACACAAACATATACTGTAGCGGCATTTTATCTCACCTTCTTCAGAGCACAGGCTCTGAGGACCCTCTCATATTTTTTGGGATTCAGTTGTCTCCCGAAGAGGATGTTGCTGCGGATTGTTCCAGGGAACACCCAGGGCTGCTGGGCTGCATAGGTTAGCTCACCTCTGACCTTTATTGTGCCTGTGTCGTGAGGCAGCTCTCCCAGGATGGCACTCAGCAGGGATGACTGAGGAAAACATGAATGTTATGCACATGTGAGCCCAGTGAAAAGGGACACACAATGTTGATAAACAATCTTCTAACCTACTGCCAGAAGTATTCACTCGTCTGCCTTCACGTACATATGACCTTGAGTAACATCCCATTCTTAATCCAGAGGGTTTAATATGATGTGGGCCCACCCTCTGCAGCTTTAACAGCTTCAACTCTTCTGGGAAGTCTTTCCACAGGTTTAGGAGTGTTTATGGGAATTTTTGACCATTCTTCCAGAAGCACATTTGTGAGGTCAGACACTGATGTTGGATGAGAAGGTCTGGTTCACAGTCTCCACTCTAATTCATCCCAAAGGTGTTCTATCAGGCTGAGGTCAGGACTCTGTGCAGGCCAGTCAAGTTCTTCCACACCAAACTCACTCATCCATGTCTTTATGGAGCTGCTTTGTGCACTGGTGTGCAGTCATGTTGGAACAGGAAGGGGCCATCCCCAAACTGTTCCCACAAAAGTTGGGAGCATCAAGCTGTCCAAAATGTCTTGGTATGCTGAAGCATTAAAAGTTCCTTTCACTGGAACTGAGAGGCCGAGACCAACTCCTGAAAAACACCCCCACACCATAACCCCCCCTCCACCAGACAGGTACCATTCTCCTGACAACCGCCAAACTCAGACTCGTCCACCAGATTGCCAGATGGAGAAGTGTGATTCATCACTCCAGAGAACTCGTCTCCACTGCTCTAGAGTCCAGTAGCAACATGCTTTACACCACTGCATCCAACGCCTTGCATTGAGCTTGGTGATGTAAGGCTTGGATGTAGGTGCTTGGCCACAGAAACCCATTCCATGAAGCTCTCTACACACTGTTCTTGAGCTGATCTGAAGGCCACATGAAGTTTGGAGGTCTGCAGTGACTGACTCTGCAGAAAGTTGGTGACCTCTGCGCACTATGACCCTCAGCATCCACTGACCCCGCTCTGTGATTTTACGTTGCTGTCACTCCCAATCGCTTCCATTTGTTATAATCCCACTAACAGCTGACTCTGGAATATTTAGGAGTGAAGAAATTTCCCAACTGGACTTGTTGCACAGGTATCATCCCATCACAGTACCACACTGGAATTCACTGAGCTCCTGAGAGCGACCCATTCTTTCAGTGATGTTTGTAGAAGCAGTCTGCATGCCTAGGTGCTTGGTTTATACACCTGTGGCTGTGGAAGGGACTGGAACACCTGAATCCAATGATTTGGATGGATGAGTGAATACTTTGGCAATATAGTGTGTATCAGTTGCTGACCTTTCCAGCCCCCACTGGTCCAATTACAGTCAGAAGTTGGTGTGACTTTGCTGCGATGGAAACATTCTGCAGAGCTGCTGCATCCAAGCTCTAAAAAAAGAAAAGAATGTAGTCACAGAAAGTTTGGGATTTGATTAAAATATCCAAGTTGACTCATTGGCATTATGAGTTTCACACTTTAACATTTACCTTATCCCAGTAGCAGGTCAGGCTCTCAGTCTCAATAGAGTTTTCCTTCTTTCCCTCCAAAGGCAGAGTGACATTTTTTCTTTCAAGCTCTTCCAGCAGGAGAAAATTCTGCAGATATTTAATAGAGACACACGCCTTTACACAAAACCCAAAGCCACACAGCATGGTTCTCTTACTTTACCTCTCTACAAAGTCTAAAAACAACTAAAATTAGGATTAAGATTCTTTTCCACACGTTAACTGAAACATTTTATCTGCTCTTTTTTTTTGTTGTTGCAGGAGTTATTAAAAAGAGTCAGACGACGTCTGCGATGGACCTTAATGTATCTTGAGGATTTAGTCATCCCTGACTGAGTAGTAGTAACTGTGCAGTGCTAATCAAAGACGTCAGCCTGCCTGAGGTGCTACAGTTTCGTTACTTGTTCTCCAGTTTGTGACAGAGCACAATCACCTTAATCCTGCGAATGCTCACAACGGTCTCTGACAACTTCTCAATGGCCAGAGGAAAGAACAGGGTCACCGTGAGCTTAATGGTACCGTACAGGGATGCGGTGATGAACACCCTGCTGGCCGTGATGGTGTTGCCCAGGAGAGCGTAGACAGTGAAGGTAACAAACACTGTGATCTTGCTGCTGGCAAAGAAGGAAGCCATGTTGAGTCCTCGCAGGTAGGAGCTCTTTAATATCTGATGGATTTCTTTCCTGGGAGTGTAAGAGAACACAGGCAGGCTTAGAACATGAAGTCAGGAGTTTATTTAGAGTTTTACAGCAACTTTAAAAAAAAAAAAAAAGAAAAAGAAAAAGAAAAGCTGAGGACAATAAGAGTTTTGTTCACTGTCAGAAAAATGGATGCTCATATGACTAGGACTGAGCCATTCTGCATGAGACCACGAAGACCATAAAGACATATCAACCAAGTCACATTGCATTGTTGTGGACTAATCTCACAACACAGCAAACATGTGTTAGTTTAGTCCTTTGGCCAAAGGTTCAGTTCATCAGTGCTTCATCAGCTAATGGGGACTAATACTGGGAACAGGTTCAGCTGGACTCAATGGAGACAATTAACTATAGGTTTTAGAGCTTACTTCAAAGTACACTTTGGCAACACTTCACAAACAAAACAAAACAAGAAAAGTGCTTCAAATTGACATCTTAGACATGTCTTTGGACTGTGGGAGGAAACCGGAGTAAACCCACGCAGGCACGGGGAGAACATGCAAACCCCACACAGAAAGGCCCGGGCCAGATGGTGGATTCGAACCCAGGACCTTCTTGCTGTGAGGGAACAGTCCTGATTAACGTGCTGCCAATACAAAACCCATTTCACCATAAATCAATGGTGTATTGTTATTAAACATTACATCATATTTATGTCGTTTTGCAGCTGTGGATATCTTAAGAATTCTTTAGTATCACAGACTCATTGCAACTTAAAGGTTATCTGTAAAAACATCACTCTTCCTAGAACCCTGTGATCGGTTCAAATCATTCAAAATTAACAAATAATGAAGAACAAATACACATACACAGCTTTCAGGTTTTCGCTGCTAGCGGGGAGGGAGCATGCCTCTTCAAGTACCGAGACAGAAAAAGGAATTCTCTGCTCTTTACTCAAACAGGAAGTGGTCTCTCTCAGAGGCCGTTCCCTCCACGCACAGTTTTTATTCAGAACTTTCAAAGTAAGGGTCGTGTGGTGTATCATCCATGACTCCACACTAAATGCAGTTCAAAGCAGGTAATAAACATTAGAATTCATTCGCATGGCTTCACACAAAGATATCACTTTTACAACCGGTTCCTTCCTGGCTCCTTCCCAAACTCAGGAATGTGAACGAGGCTTTTATGTGTGCTCGGTGAGAACTCAAACAATGAAGTAACACCTTCAGTGCCCTTCTGAAAGAAGAGACACTAAATCTCCTTATTTGAGTAAGGAGAAACAACAGTATATTAAACAAGATGAAACATATACAAAAGATATGATAAAGTACAGAAAACATGTTAATATACCTAACACCCTGCATTAATTCTGACTACAATGCAACCCAGGTTTTCACAAAGAAACTATCAAGAGCGGCTGTATAATTGACACCAAAAGCTGAAGCATCACTGACTTCTTCACTATCCAGCTGCACACGTTCAGTATTAAAATACTAAAAGACTGTTTTTTTAATCTTTGTAGTCTTCCTAGGACTGATTTATCCTAGCAGTGACAGCAAGGACAGAACTTCTGTGTGAGAATAGCACTAAGACCAAATTTCCTCTGTATAGTCTAGTGAGCCTATTAAGATATAAATATGTCTGTTGGTTCTTTATGCAACATGCTGTCCTTACTTTCTGACCTCAGTCACCAGAGCTGAGAACGGTTTCTCCCAGGCATACATCTTGATTATCCTGATCCCAGACACCACTTCATTCATGATACGGATCCTGCTGTCCGTAAGGACGGCTGTTTTGCTCCTGCAAATGATAAAACCTCATTTACAGTATGTGCAAATGATAACAACCTGCATAACCAAACAGGTTTATTATCAGAGACATCCTGCTCCGGTGTCTTTGGTCCTTACCTGAAGATGCCAAAGAGTTTTCCGAACCAGGTCTGTATTGGCATCATGAGTGCGATGGCTGCCACGCCTGCCAGGCACGAGGGACCGATCTCATACCAGAGGAAAACAATGATCACCACTGCTTGGAGAGGTCCCACCCACAGGTAGTGCAGATTAAGTGTAATCTATAGAGAATAATCTCCAAGTGAAGTCTGGAGTTTGTTCCGAGCCTTAACAGATTTAAATTATCCGTATTTGAGCGCATGTTTCTGTTACCTCATCAAAACGATTGACATCATTTGAGAGGAGGTTCACTATTTGTCCGGTGGTTGTTTGTCCCATGGATTCAGCGCTGAGACCAAGAGCCTGATGGGAGAAATTGTACTTTTTTGTTATAGATGGAAAGATCCAAAAAAAATCTGCATTTGTGCCGATTATTCACTGACCTTCCTGTAGATCATGTGACACACGGCCACTCTGATCCGCATGCCCGTTCTCAGGACGTGATAGTAGTAGAGGTGCTGGAAGATGGTCAATCCGAACGCGGAGATGGAAATCGCAGCAGCGTAAACATACGCCATGCAAAGACTTCTCTGATCATCGGGGTGATAATTCTCAAAGAAGAGGATTATTTTCCCCAGGAGAAGTGGTTGGATCACTTTAATTGCCTCCTTTATGACAAAATACATAATGAAATATGCAAACAAGCTTTTGAATTCATCCATTACCCACACTGGAGGAAAGTGATACAAATGTTTGCTAACTATGGCTCACTTTCTATGAGCCTACAGGTCATCAGTATGAAAAGCATTACCAGAAAGTCTACACCATCATTCCTCTTATCATTTTATTATAATTATGTCATCTGACTAAATGAAGGACACCACAAACATACCAGGAAAAAAGCAAATATCCCAGCCACTGCGTAGGACTTTCCATAGCACTTTATAAGAACTCTGCTGAGGTTTGGCTTCTGGAGTTCCTTTGTAGCACGTCTAACTTCACGGTCCCACAATCTGCAAGATAAACATTCATTAGGCCAAAGAAGGATTTAGTAGCACCACCATAAACACTGTGGTACACTGCATGATAGCGACAATGTCTATTCCAGCTGTTTCTGTTGTGCTAGCAGTGGCAGAATGCCTGTTGGGAGCATTGGGACATTTCAGGATGGCCTGCGGGTGGTTGTTGCCTGCTGTGAACAGAGGTAATATAGCAAACAGGAGTAAATAGACAGAGCAGTCAGAATCGCACATAAGAAAGTGACTCGCGCTACAGCAGCACTCCCTCTCAGTACAAAGACTCACAGCTACAAGAATGCAGCCTGTCTTGGCGAGGCACCGCCGTCTACCTGTTTGTCTACAGATAATATTTAGATGATTCACCAGAGGAAATGAACAGTCTGCAGTAAAGGAGAGGTGGAGGAGAGAGAATGAAAAACACACAGATTCTCAATAGACGGCACTTGGGGGAAAAATATTTGGGGCATTATTGTGTTGTGGTACTTCAGGCTTGACAGAAGTGACCTTTTTTCCCACCATAAATACACTGCAGCACCTCTTCTTCTGGGCTAATTAAAAGACCAGGTCACACTAACTACTGCAAACTACTGATCTCAAAGTGCTAGACCAACCACTGAGTTAGCCTTAACCCGTAACTTTCCTTGGCAGAATAACTCTCTGCTCAAACTAGTCAGGGCAATCTGTACAGACCCATGTCTGAGACGCCTTCTCGGTTTCTCAGCCTCGACCTTTGTCAGCGGAGCACAGCAGTGTGGTACCTCTGTAGCTCTCCTCCCAGGGTTTCAGACTTATCCTCTTGAAGGATGCTGTACATGTCACTTTCCTCAAGCCTCCGTTTTTTGCCAAGTTGCAGCAAAGGGGTTAACCAGCTGAAACAGAAAGTTGCATACAGAGTTACAGGACGGACAATAAACGCCTGAAGGCACTGCTGCTGGTGACTGACAGCTTAGGATTTTACTGATGTCTGGGTTAAAACTGATCACCTTGGCTTAAAGCGCACATGCACAAAAATGACAGCATGTAGTTTTCATCTAATGAAGCCTATGTCTATGTCAAACAGAAGAGCACACCCGTCTTCTTAAGAACATTTGTTAGGTTAGAAGGCAAACTGATGCACCATCAACCAAGATTGGCAAAGTAAAGTCTTCTACTTCTCCCAGTTTAATCATTCTCTGGGGACGGATTATGAAGACTCCCTTGGTATGCAGCAGGGAAGTGCACTTTGAACATTCTGATAGTGAGTTATTACTCACTTACTCAGTACTTTCAGTACCACCAAAGGAACAACCACTTACCTGTGTATTATTTGTTTAGTCAAGGTCTACACTATAGCAGTGGTTCCCAAAGTCAAGAGTGCTGTGGCCTCCACAGTTTGGGAACCACTGCTATGGGTGTACAATCAAAGCACCTTTATATTACAAGCTGCTGCCAGAAGAGTATAAACCATGCTTGGTTGCTGATTCAGCAAAGATAACATGAGAAAGGTTTCTGAAAAATTATTTAAAACTGATGTAAGAAAGGTCACCAGAATGCAGGAAATTAGGCCTCTGACACAAACCCTGTGCTCAGGATTTGGACAGTAATTCTGAAATTCTGGGTTGCAATCTTTTTCACAAATAAATGCACAGCAATGATACACAAAAACAGCACTACCATTCTGTACCACTATCAGTTCATCCCAAATGAATGTGCATGCTTTCTGCAGATTGTGCATTTTTTTATGGCTTCATAAAACAAACTAGGAATTTTTTTTCAGTGTCTAGAAGTGGGGCATGCTGCAAAATGTTTGAAGGATTCATAAACAGAAACAGCTATATGTATACATGATTAGACATAGCATTGGTCCCCCTTTTGGAGCCAAAACAGCCCTGACCCATCGAGGCCTGGACTCCACTAGACCCCTGAAAGTGTGCTGTGGTATCTGCACCGAGATGTTAGCAACAGAACCTTTAAGTCCTGTAAGTTGTGAGGTGGGGTCTCCCTGGATCGGACTTGTTTGTCCAGCACATCCCACAGATGCTCGATTGGGCTGAGATCTGGGAAATTTGGAGGCCAAGTCAACACTTCAAACTCATTGATGTGTTCTTCAAACCATTCCTGAACCATTTTTGATTTGTGCAAGGCTGCATTATCCTGCTGAAAGAGGCCACGGCCATCAGGGAATAAGGTTTCCATGAAAGGGTGTTTATGGTCTGCAGCAATGCTTAGGTAGGTGGTACGTGTCAAAGAGACATCCATGTGGATGGCAGGACCCAAGGTTTCCCATCGCCCAAAGCATCACACTGCCTCCAACTGACTGTATATATTACTCTATTTTGTATTGTAATTTTGTTCATATTGTACTATAATTTCGTAAAATAAAGATTATATATATATATATAAAAAGATCCAAGGAGTCCAATCGATTTCCAAAATCGGCCACACGGGTCACAACTTACGGTAGCAGACACAAGTACAACTTTGCCCCAATGGTGGCGCTGGAGAGCTCAAGGTAGTGGCACATACCTTGGTGAAAATGATAACGAGACTGTCCTGAGGAAGTGTGCCAAATTTCACAACTTTAACTCTAGGGGCTGTCATAGACCCCCCACTGAAGAGGAAAGCTCTAGTCAACTTGGAATTGTCACAATTAAAACAGCAATGCGAAGATATACGAAATCAGCAGACTTGCTTATTTCAGCGTCACCATTGAGATTTCCCTGGTTGATTACCTCCCTGCGCGTCCACGTTTAGATCAATCACACTTACCATAAAAAAGAGCCTTGAACAAAAGCCGGCAGTCGCCAGCGGATTGCGCCTGCCGCCTGTCCTCGTAGGCTCCATGGTTGTTTAGGCGTCAGCTCTGCGGCTCGCTCTGACCGCACTGCCCGCACACCCGACCCGATTCAGTACTTATGCAGTCAGACGAAGTTATGCAAAGCTCAGCCAATAACATCGCTGCAGCTTTTCTGGCTGGAGTTAGCTGTTTCAGGTTCTTTGAGGTAACCTATATGTAACTCCACCTACTGCACCCTAAGGACAAAATGAAAGTGAAAGTGGGATTTATTATTATTATTATTATTTTTCTCGAGACTACTTTTCCCGTCTAAATCCACCTGTGCACTATTAAAAGTCTGCTTTCCTCACACCTCAAACTTCCAGCTGGACTCCACGCAGAGAGCCACAAAAACATCAGCTGGGTGCGCCTCCACGATAAATGTACAGGTTCAAATATTCACATACTATGTAAAAAAAAAAAAATCCACACATGAGCAAAGAGACAGCTACAATAACAGCAGGATAAAATCCAGAGTTCTCAAACATCTTTACGTCTGCAGTTCGTTTACTCTGGGCTGAATCCGTTTAGGAACTTTTGTGTATTCTGTCTGCACATCTATAGCACTATTCCGAATCCCAGAATGCAAAGCATACTTGACTACGGGAGGACGCTTAGCTCAAACTTGCAGGTAGTTGGTCGCTTCAGGTTCTCGCCATAGAGGAACCGCTCCGAGACCACCTCCTCCAAAGAGTCCACGTACAGGTGGGAGATATATATGACGTTTCTCTTCAGCTGTACTGTCCTCCGTGTCAGTGCATAGGTGTGCCCTAGCATTCAAAAGGAGGGGTTGTTTCAAGCGCTAACTTACCTGCAGCTGCTGCTGATGGGACAGGTCTGCATGAGCAGACACACCAATTCCAAAAAAAAAAAAAAAAAGTGGGGATGCTGTGTAAAATGTAAATAAAAACAATTCTCATAAACCCAGACTGAACCGACGATAGAAACATATCAAATGCATAAAATGAGACGTTTTACTGTTGTATGAAAAATATTCACTCATTTTGAATTTCATGGTTGCAGCACATCTCAAAAAAGTTGGGATGGGGGCAACAGGAGGCTGGAAAAGGAAGTGGTGAATAGATTTAAATAATAAATGGACTGGTACTTTTGTACTCATTTTGAGCACTCCGAGCACGTATTTATAAATGTTATTATAGCAGCCGATTGTGCTTTAAAAAGCTACAGATATTTCAGGAAACAGTGTAGTGGAAATGCAGAGGCGCCCAAGCTTGGTCATGAAGGCATGGGACAAGATGAGTGTGTGGGCCTATTTTAGCTCCGGCATTCTTTCAAGGCTGTGCCTTCCGTACCTACCACCAGGTGGCGTATTACTCAGTGATTTAAGTGTCATTGGACACATTTAAATCGGTGATTGTTGCGCCAATCCTGTACTTTTACTTGAGTAAAACTTAGAGTGGCTGTGGCTCCGTTGGTAGAGCAGCTCACCCACCAATCAGAAGGTTGGTGGTTCGATTCCTGGCTGTGCCAGACTGCATGCCAATGTATCCTTGGGCAAGATACTGAACCCCAAGCTTCTCTCCAATGTTAGATAATAAGCACTTAGCTTAGTTACATATGGAAGTGCTTGTATGTGGGTGAATGCAAATGTGTTGTATGAGTGCTCAATTAGAGTAGAAAAGCATTATATAAGAACTAGACCATTTAGTGAGTAAGAAGTTGAATCATTAATTCATTTTTTTCTAATTAGCCTGGTGCGCTACATCTGTCAGGCAAAACTATTCCTGTGCCATTAGTCAGGCTAACATAGAGGCACTTTGTGTGGGACAATCATACCAGACAATATTACATTATAACTGTTCAAGAAATGTAAAACTACTTTAGCTGCTACTTAGCTGTATGCCACCATTGGACTCTCTGGAGAGATGAATCACATTTCTTCATCTGGTAAGCTGATTTTGGGGATGGCCCCTTCCTGTTCCAACATGACTGCACACCAGTGCACAGAGCAGCTCCATAAAGACATGGATGAGTGAGTTTGGTGTGGAAGAACTTGACTGGCCTGCACAGAGTCCCGACCTCAGCCTGAGAGAACACCTTTGGGATGAATTAGAGCAAAAACTGTGAGCCAGGCCTTCTCATCCAACATCAGTGTCTGACCTCACAGATGTGCTTCTGGAAGAATGGTCAAAAATTCCCATAAATACTCCTAAACCTGTGGAAAGACTTCCCCGATAAGTTGAAGCTGTTATAGCTGCAGAGGGTGGGCCCACGTCATATTAAACCCTATCACAGGGCTATTCAGATCCAGGCCTCGAGGTCCGGTGTCCTGCAGGTTTTAGATGTGTCTCTGCTTCAACACACCTGAATCACATATTGAAGTCATTAGCAGGACTCTGGAGAACGTTTGACTGGGTCGTTTTGACTTTCGGGTTTTC
Source organism: Pterophyllum scalare (assembly GCA_024447675.2). NCBI lineage: Eukaryota > Metazoa > Chordata > Actinopteri > Cichliformes > Cichlidae > Pterophyllum > Pterophyllum scalare. The sequence continues at coordinate 3,377 of JAMQGT020012556.1, read as the reverse complement.
GCTCTAATCATCGTAGGGTCTTTACCTTACAATATAAAGTGCCTTGAGGTGACTTTTTGTTGTGATCTGGCGCTCTGTAAATAAAATTGAATTGATTTGATTTGAAGGGCGTGGGTCTGATTGCGAATTTGCATGCTTATTGTTACAAGTTGTGATTTGACATGTCATTGGCTGAAGATGTTGCAGTTTCATGCTACAGAGAATCTTCCACTTTAAAACCAAGATATATAAAGAAGTTCCCTTCAGAAAAAGTTTTCCTGAAGATGCTCTCTGCCATTTTAAATAGTTCTCATGGTGCTGATTTGAATTCCATCGGTCACTTCTCGGCTGGGTAAAAGTTCTGTTTACTGGCTACTTGATCAACAATGCCGAGGCTGAAGTGCACATTTTCACCCTTTGTTGCTGTTCTTTTTTTTTTTAACTCACATTTAGGACCACTTCTGTCATGTTTCATGCAGTCTTGGAAAGCAGAAACACAAAATATAAACCCTCACCTCAGTGGTTTTCCAATTCTTTTATCTTTCCTCAATAACTGCAAGCCGAAAGCCGAGCATTCCTGACTCCCTGCAACAAGAAAACTCCACAGGGGGCTCTCGGCACACAGACATCTCACTAATGAAAATATATATTGACAAGGACAGCAGCAGCTGTGCTTGCCAGCTCAAATACACAGCATGGCGGGGCCCAGCTGAATGCCAATTGCAGCGCAGAATATGTTGTTCAACATTTTTCCCCTGGTCATTCACACCTGACCTGAAGTGGCTCTGTTCCCCGAAGTTTGTGAACCTCTGGATTAGGTTAAGAGAATAAGAAATAACAGAAGCCTTCTGCTGACGTCAGCATGCTGCAGGGATGTAGCTGGGTACATTGTGACAGCTCTGTTGGGTGTGATCAGGGGTGCATCATAGAGACATACAGTGAGGTTGGTTTCTTCTTGGCCACAGAAATAGCTAGCAAGCATGCATAACAATAGCCAAATGTTCTGTTATGTTGCCCAGATAATGGGATGTAGCAGCTGTTGGGGCTTCTCCATCATCATGTAGCCTTACCTGTTACGAAATGGAAACCTGACACCACAACATAGCGACCGTTGAATAAAATGGGACCGAGCAGCAGAAGACCACATTCAGTGTCAGCTAAGAACAGTAACCAGTCAGTTGGAGCAGAGCCCCACCATCATCCCGTCCTGTGCTCAAGACTCCTACAAAAGCCTAAGCTCTGGAACATCCACCACCCTGTCTGCTCTGCTCTGGCCCCAGTCTTCTGCCCTGGACCACTGCCCAGTCCAGCTTCAGCTGTTCTCCTCATCGCACAGGCAGCAACCTGCCCAGTCAGCCCCTCTGACCTGCTCTTCATTCACTCAGCATCCCACCCTCTTTAAACTTTGAAGCAATACATTCATTTCTAAGAGAATACTTATATCTGAACTCATATCAAAAGTTCTGGGCCTACACACTACTCCTACAGGAGCTGCTCTGCAGTGGAATATCATGCCATGAAGCTCCCGGTGCAGTTTTTTTGCTGATGTTAATGCCAGAGGAGGTTCGGAGTTCACCGACTCAGCAGAGGGTCGGCGACCCTGCTCTGTGACTGCCACTTTATGACTGAGGTGCATCCTATTACGACTCAGCCACGAGTTCATTCTAAAGAGCTCACTTGAATTCAGTGGCTAGGTGCTTCATTAGTGTTTTATTTTATACACCTAAACTCAAAGATTAAGACGTGTGCTCCAGTACTTTTGTCTATATATCAGTTCTCCTTGACAGGCCTGTGCTTGGTATGAGCTGCCGTTTGCATAGACTGCCTCAGTCATTATTGAAATGAGCTGGCTGCCTCTTTGTTCATAAATTAGCACACTGTGACTAGATTGGCTGGAAAACTTTCCACTCCCATCAGCACATTTTTGTGATCACACCATCTCGCCAACACGCCTGTCTTAGTAGATCTGGTTTCTAATGTTTTATTTTCCCACAACTCTTAGGTCAGCTAAGTCAGCCGGCTGGTATTTCAAGCTGTGGCATCGAGCAGCACATGCTGACCCACCTGCAATGTTCCATTGCTCTGCTCAAGAGTACTTCAGAAACATTTGGCACTTGGCTAAAACATGTTCTTCATTGGGAGTTCAGTTTGCTGGATTTCAGCTAGGAGAGCTATACCGGGCAAGCTGATGAAGAATAAGTGAGTGAACTTCTAATCAATGGGACTGATACACACTATATTCCCAAAAGTATTCACTCTTCCATCCAAATCATTGAATTCAGGTGTTCCAGTCACTTCTGTGTCCACAGGTGTATAAATCAAGCATCTAGGCATGCAGACTGCTTCTACACACACGAGTGAAAGAATGGGTCGCTCTCAGGAGCTCAGTGAATTCCAGTGTGGTACTGTGATGGGATGATACCTGTGCAACAAGTCCAGTTGGGAAATTTCCTCACTCCTAAATATTCCACAGTCAGCTGTTAGTGGGATTATAACAAATGGAAGCGATTGGGAGTGACAGCAACTCAGCCAGGAAGTGGTAGGCCACGTAAAATCACAGAATGGGGTCGGCGGATGCTGAGGGTCATAGTGCACAGTCAGTCACTGCAGACCTCCAAACTTAATGTGGCCTTCAGATCAGCTCCAGAACAGTGCATAGAGAGCTTCATCTAATAATGAAGCTGTATGCCTGGGAGAAGCCACTCTCAGCTCCAGTAACTGAATTCAGAAGGTAAGCATGAGAGTAACAGGCAGACTTTGGTAGTATTTTGACAGGAATCATTCTTTGGAACCACCAGGAAATGCTGCATATGCGGTTTGTTTTTATCCCTCTCCACCATCCACAGGTTTGGAAAATAAATCTTCAAATGCCTTTTTATGACTTAGTCACAACAGCATGCACTCACAGGCCACTTTGTTAGTTACACCTGTGAAATCTAATGCGGTCAAATGTCACAGATCTCCAATCAATTCTGCTTTAATAAAACTTTTTTCCTTTTTTGTTTCATTTGTGAAAAGTTTCTTAATACTACTTTATTCCCTGAAACCCACAGTAACTGTGACCCCTAAACTCAGTGGGAGGTCTGGGTCCTGCTATAACTTTTATTTGTCCTGGAAAACCTTTAAGACTGGACACATGAAAATCACAGCAGGAGTGAGTACACTCATTTTAATGATAAATAAATGATTCAAAACTCTATCACCCCACAGTATGTCCATCACTTCTAAGCTGATGAAATACGACCTCTGCAACAAAAGTCAGTGCATTTTCATTCCGTGTTGTTACCTTCTAGTATACAGGTGCTGGTCATAAAATTAGAATATCATGAAAAGGTTGATTTATTTCAGTAATTCCATTCAAAAAGTGAAAATTGTATATTATATTCATTCATCACACA
>JAMQGT020012555.1:0-80987 GCA_024447675.2 Pterophyllum scalare | reverse complement strand
TACATTAACTGGATCTTGTTTAATACGTTACTTTAAATGTGTGACCCTTAATTAGAAAATTGCTGACTTTCAGTTCTGGACTTCTAAAGTTATTAATGAGCCATTGAAAGGGGGAAAAACTGAAAGGCAAAAGCAGCAGCTCTAAAAACTTTTTAGAGACTTGTATCTTTTTTTCTTTAATTAATATTGCTACTCAAATCATGTTTAATATTTTGAAGCAAGTGATCTAGTGGCATTAATATATATATATATAACTTTGCAGATCTATTCTTGGAATTAGTCGTTTTCCAACTATGACTGTGATCATGCATTTCTGCAGTTTCGGTTGATCGAACGGAACATGTGAGTGCCTAAAAAATACCCAGAGGTCCTTCCTACATTTATCACCAGAGGGCTACTTAAGGCTGTGGTGTGCTTGTTCAGTCTTCAGCTTTTTTTTGTTTTTGTTTTTGCAGACAATCAAAAATGACAGCACGTGTAAAGGCAGAAGTTGTGCGTGAAAGGCCAGGTGCCAAGGTGAGGGTTTAAATGTTGTCAGTGAGGAAAAGCGTATTTGTTGGCACGCTTTCTCCCAAAGCTTTCATTCCTATAGCCAAGAGGTGGCTGCACTGAAAGACTGAGGGCGAATAAAGAGCAGCTGGTGGTGTTTTCTTTTGACCTTCATCTGGTGAACGTCCTGCAGTGAGCAGAGAACTCCCTGATGACAAGTGTGTAACTCCTCTGATGGATGACATACACACTAAGCTACTGGACAGACACACAAATGTGGCACGCACGTCAGTAGGGCATTTCTGTACTAGTGCAGTCCTTATAAAGTATTGGAATTGTCATTTATTTATTTGTTCTCAGAGCAAACGTCACATTCTGTCACTTCGCCTTTACTCCGCCTTTACACACATTCATGAATGGAAGTTATGCTGCATTTATTTGACACACACACACTGTGAGTAGTTTAGGTATCACTTCAGGTTTGTCAAACTTCTAGTACAGCAGACTAAGTGACTCGCGGGGGGCCTGTCTTACTTATTGGCACTAAATTAGGAAGTTGACTTAATGAAGTGTAAGAATTGCATGTAATGAATTTTACAGTGTGAAAAAGATATATTTTTTAATTACCCTATGTAGACTTTGTGCAAAATACTTTATCTTTTATTGTGTTTTGGGTCTGAATCAACAGTGATAAACCAGCTACATGACTGCCCACTGTGTGCAGTATAACCCAGTTCTATACAGACAATAAATGGCAGCAATAAACAGAAATAAATAAGAGGAAAATAATGCTGTCTGGCTCAGCTTATTTACTGAGTATCTTCAACTGAAACAGTTTTCATCATATAACAAACCATGAGATTATTTATGTGAGCCGTGTCTCCAAAAATAGAGAAATTGCGTTCCCATACATCCGAACTACATCCTCTAACATTCAGCTTATCATTTGTTATCAACATATCTTTTTCCATTTATGAAAGAGCTGTGACCTGTCCATTTATGATAGGTTTGTAGTCTAACCGAGGAGGTTAGGAGCAAGTTTTTCTTTCTTTTGTTTTGGAGACAGGGTTGTTTATTTTCCCACTGGAGTGCCTTGCTTACACTGGCAGAGACGAATTACTATAATCCTAAATGGAAAATGTCTAACGGAAAACTTGGAGCGGGTGAACAGGCATGAGAACAGCTGAATGACTGGATAAATGATTTCTGGGTTATTCAGAGGTGAGATTATTCAGTCAGTCACACGGTGGACAAGGTGTCCTGTGCTTGAGTTGTTGATTTCATTAAGAACAGTAATGATGTGATAATGCCTTATCCAGTCAGAATACAGCAGCAGGATGTTGATGCCCTCCATTAACATAATGACAGGGCACACTATATTGTAAAGGCATATGGTGTCTGATTGGCTGAGCTTAGGGTCAGCGATCAGATTGGCACAATGAATAATGGGCTGAGAGGTTTCTGCTGCATGTTTCCTTTGATGAAAAATGTTGCCATTACAAAGCCCGTAATTAACTTCGCAGCTTGTAAACTGGTATTAAAGCACAACGTTGTCGGTTGTTTTTCTGAGATGATTTTCTCCATCCTTTCAAGTTCTGTAACAGCTTTTCTCTTTCAAGGTCATGCGAAGATAACACTATATCACATCATCCACCAGACAAGGTGCGGGTTTCCACGTTTGATCCTCAGCACATTTCCGAGGGCATCGTCTCTCTGTGGCTGTCCCAAAGTGCTCTAAGGGTAACGCTGCCCCAGAAACCAGTGTCGTCTAAATTTGCCTTACGTCTGCAACGAAACATGGGCAGCACTCATTAAGGCTGATTACAACACTGGATAATGTCAGCATAACAACTGGGAGTTGAAATTTTGCAGATTTTTAGCAATGCCTCTTTTTAAGTCTCCTCTGTCTACCTTTGTACTTCCTCATTCAATAATAAATGCAACTCAGTGACCCTTTGTTCTTGTTTATTGTTCTGTTGCGTGCAAGCACGCATCTCAAATAAGTGTCCTCAGGTGCAGACCGTGGTTACGTTTAGGGGTCATCACAACAGGTGGTTACAGGATTCAGAGTGTTTTTCCAGAATGCACAAAACGCGAGTCAGAACCCGGTGAATATTTATCGGTGGCGCTGAAGCTGAGTGGTTAACGGCTCCTGGAGAATAAGCCGTTTCCAAAATACAGCGAAAAGACTGGCTAGGCAGTGTGTTATTAACAGTCAGACAGAGTCTAGTTTGTCTGTAGACATTAAATTTTGTCACAGACAGGCCTCGCTTTACCTTGCTGAAGATTTTTAATCTCCTGTGAAATGGAAACAAAACGTTGCCTTCCTGAAGTCTCTGCTTTATAGACTGAGATATGCTGTTCAGTGCAGCGGCTGCAAAATTGCTCCCAATTTAATGTTCAGAAGAAAACCAAATAATGTCTGTGGTTGTGATTGGCAGAAGGTTAAACAGGCTCTTATCTGCAGGCACAGGATATATAATCACACAGTGATGCTTGCACCACACCGCCCCACCTGAGAGGCTGCTCTGTCTGCAAAGCCTTCTGCAAGGGTAGCTATCAGGCCATTAATCACAGTGCTGTAGCTGCCGCCTGGCTGTTAGTGCATGTGTTCACTAACAGCTTCCATCAGGCCAGAGTTGGATCGGTTCAAGGTTCACTCGCATTGCTTAACCCAGCCCCCCCACCCTATTCTTTTCACCCACCTATTATTAAAGGGAACATGCACACTTTATCCTATTTAGAGGCAAAATGTCAGGGGCAACATTTACATACATGGGCCATTCTGTTGCTCAACAGTAATTTGGTTTTGAGTCAATGAATTTATATAAACCTCATGACCATTTACATCATGAGTACGGTGTGATGGGTAGTTATTACAATACATTAACCCTGCTGCAGTTTCTAGGTAAATTATGCAACTATTGTGTGACCCAGTGGTCAATCTCAGGATTTCAGATCTTCACTTGGAAATGATCCACCCCAAACCTCTACCCCTCCCACTCAGTCAGGTTCAAAAGGCTTGTGGTATAATATTGAATCCACTGGTTACATGATTTGATTTGATTTGATTTTTTTTTTTAGAGAGCACAGTGTGAGGTCAAAGCCATTTTAAATCACTACAGCGATGGCACAGAGTTTTCAGAAAGACTCACCATCCAACTTTCAAGTAAACTGCCTCCAGGGATATTTGACACACTGACTTTGGTTACCTTGTTTCCTGAAGATCATTGCTAAGATATTTTGCTGACTGACTGATCCCACCAACAGTGACATATAAAGACTGGCCACTTCATTAGGTACACCTCGCTAATAAACCCTTTGGACTCCTCCTTGCCTTCAGAACTGCCTTAATTCTTCTTGGTATAGATGCAACAAGAAATGTTCCTCAGAGATTTGGTTCCATATTGACATAATAGCATCACACAGTCACTGCAGATTTGTCAGCTGCACATCCGTGATGTGACTCTCCCGTTCCACCACATCCCAATGGTGCTCTATTGGATTGAGATCTGGTGACTGTGGAGGCCATTTGCGTGCAGTGACCTAATTTTCATGTTCAAGAAAAAAGTTTGAGAGGATCTGAGCTTTGTGATATGCCGTGATACTGGTGGCAGCGGATGAGTACACTATAGTCAGAAAGGGACTGAGATGATCAGCAGCAATACTCTGTTGTTTATGTCAAATTCTGATCCTACCATCTGAATGTCATTGGAGAAAGCCAGACTCATCAGACCAGGCAACTTTTTCTAACCTTTTTTGTCCAATTTTGGTGAGCCTGTGTGAACTGTGGCAGCAGTTTCCTGTTTTTAGCTGACAGAAGTGGCACCTGGTGTGGTCTTCTGCTGCTTCGAGGTTTGACATAATATCAGAAATGCTTTTCTGCATAACGTGGTTGTAACAAGTGGTTATTGGTGTTACTGTTGCCTTCCTATTAGCTTGAAGCTGTCTGGCCATTCTGACCTCAGACATCAACAGCCGCACACTGGCACTCACATTTTCTCTTTTTTGGACCATTCTCTGGAAACGCTAGAGATGGTTGCGCAGGAAAATCCCAGATCTGCACTTTCTGAAATATTCAGACGAGCCCATCTGGCATTAACCGTGTTTACATGCCCGTACGTATAAGGCTGCCGCCGTGTCATTGGCTGGTTAAATATTTGCGTTAACGAGCAAACACATTTAGTTCGCAATCTAAAAGATACCTCCAACAACTATAAAGGCATCATCCCTTAGCTTGAGGTATGGAAGCCTAATAAAATACAGATTTCATCCTTAGAAAAAGTTAACTTTGCCCTGAACAAAACTACTAATAAAACCATTTTCTTCAAGGACGTTGTGTACTGTGTTATCAAAAATTTGTAACCCATGTAAAGATGAGGTTATTCAAACATAACCTGCCTGGAAAAAAAAAATCAAGAGGGAATACATTAGTGTCTCAGTTTAAAATCATTAAACATACTGCATCAGCAACTGAACACAGACATCAGGCATTTATATCTTTGAGAGTTGAGTTAGCTGAATTAGAAGGCACAAATTATCACTTGATTGTATTTTCAGGTCTAATTAGAGACACTGAGAGCTGCTCGCTGTTTCACACCTTCACGTGAAAGCTCCTGTAGATGTAAACACCACACGCACAAACACACACACACACACACAGGGGGCACCAGCAGTGCATGTGACAACCTTACACATCTGCTGCATTTCTTTTGTTTAATTTGGACTGTTAAAAACTGATGAACTACTGAAGCCGCCCCCACCCACCCCCGTTTCTTTGAAATGCATTAGTCAGTTGTAACAACATAATAAGGGTTGAAATGTAGAATAATCTTACCCTGAAAATGCTATATTTGAAAATTTTATGCTGACTTTGAGTTGTAATTTTTCCACACTCTGCCAAACAGCTTGAAAATGTCCAAGTCTCTCCAAAACAGCTTTTATGACAGCAAAATGTTGGATTTGTAACCCTCGGTGTACCGCATCACTTCATCATGTCTCAAATATCTGTTCCAAAGAGCCAAAATCATCTGCACTCAATCCTGTTATTTGTCCAGCGTGCCAGAAATCGGCACTAAATGCGACCTCTGCAAATATCAAATCACATAAATAGCCCTCATTCAAACACAAATCATACTCCAAAATCATGGCCACAAATTTAAAAAAATTGTTCCATTTTTATTCAGAAAGGACACTTAGAAAAACAACTTCAAACTCCCTTTACATCCCACACACAAATAATAATACAAAACAGATCCATTAATGACAAATAACTTGGAAAATACAATAAAGAGGTCATTCATAGGTACTAGGGCATTCCATAATGACTTAGACACTAACTCTGGAAATGACTTCATATAAAGGCACAGATGAGAATATGTGACATCTTTTCAACGTTGGAGCAGCTCATTTCCAAAAGGAGGACAGGAAAATGAGACTCTGAAGTCGCTTCTTTTGGGCCTACGACGCGTAAAGCTTTAATAATTCAGAACTTCTTACATATGCATAAACATTTATAAATTCTAGATCAAGTAGGAAAGTAGTCCATAAGAGCTTTTTCAGTGTTTGACCTGACAGAAGTTCTACACAGTGAGGAAAACGAACCTCTAGTAGCTCCGGGGCACTTTTTCATCAAAACACCTCATATAGGATTCTTATAGCTGCCTGCGGTTTATGCCGGTGGATCCTAAAGCGGGCCCACATTATACTCTTAGCTGGAGCTCAGAGTGAAGAAGCGGAACTCATCTGACAATAAATGCAGCGCAAATTAGCTCCATCCATCATTTGCTGAGATAACTAAAATGGTCAAACGAGCATAAACCACGCTAACGGAAATATACATTTTTTTTTGTTTTGTTTTATTCACTTTCAGTGGCAGACTAAATAAACTGAGTCATACTCTATATTCAAATGACATTCCCGTTTCGCCTCGAAATCACATTCCTGAAATCTGGTACAAAAATCATTTCAAGTTTCAGGGATTTTTAGGAAAAGATTTTGCATTAAAAAAAAGAAAGAAAGAAATGAGTGTAAGTGTCCATTTTTGAGGTAGAGCTAGACAGACATAAAACCTACTTATCCCACACCAAGTGTGGGTGTGAGATAGCATCTCAGAAAGGTTTAGATGACAGTACAGTGTTGAGTTTAAGGGTTCTGCGGATCTTGGACTTGGTTACAAATTAAAGCACATTACTTTGTGTGACTGGACACGGTTCTGGGATAAGATTTGTGAAGAAAACTGTCCAGCACCTTTTCCTGAAGAGTATGGTGTTCAATTTAACTGAGCACGCTGGTGAGTGGAAATCACCTCCTGAGTTTCCTCCTACGTAAGCTTTGCTGGAGCAAAGCTGATGACGGGCTCTCATTCACGTTAACCCAGTCGTACTGTGACATACTGATTCCAGGTCTGTAAGACAAAGACACTTCACAAATATCCACTATGAGGTATTCACAGAGTATCTGAGCTGTAAAAATCACACACTGAGGTATCTGAATGGGTGATGACTGCAATGGTGGCACTTGAGACAGTACCTTCATTTTAAAGGTTAATTCTACCAGTCAAGATAATCAAGTCCTCTGCTTGTTCATTAACCACAGGCCTTTAAGTTTATCTTCCAGTCTGCGTGTTATTCCATCTTATACAACTTAAGACACCATTTTAGCAGACCTGTAAAGTACAAATATATGGGGTAACATCACGACGTTTGGAAAAGGTCCTAAAAGGCAGTTGCCATTTCTTCCATCGGTGATAATTAAAAGGCATATATTTATAAAAGGCAGTTCACGGTAATCCTGGTCACTCACACACAGATGTTGTTGCTTCGATGCCACTCGGAGTAGCAATTCCTTAAAGAAGTGATACACAGTGTTTTGTGGCAGGTGCTGCAATAGATTGGAGACTTCTTTTTGCAGACCACACACACTCTCCTGCCAATGGTGGCTCGATCTCTGGGGGCCACGTGGCTCATTTGCTCAACAAAGTATGCGGGCAGGTGACCTAACCCCAGAGAATCAGAGGCTTCAGCAGGTGAAACCTTTGTGGACAGAGGAGGATGCGAGCCAGGGGCCGGGCTAATGTGAGATGGAGCTGAGGTAACAGGTACGTCGGATGAAGAGCACTGGCCCGCTTTGGCTGGAGAGGCAGGAGGCACTGGGGCCGGAGAGGCAGGCGGGACTTTTAATGGCGAATACAGAGTCAGTTTGAACGAAGAGGGAGGCAACATATAATTATGCGGAGCCAAGCGGCTCGGACCGGAACCGATCTCGGCCAGGGACAAGATGAGCTGTTCCCTGAAGCTCTTCTGCGTGAGTATAGGCCGACTCTGCAGTTTGCACATTTCTTTGTGGAGGATGAAGGCGTTCACCGTGGCTATGTCCACAAAGTGATAAAACAGCGTCTTGTACCATTTGTGCGTTTTGTGAAGGACATTGTAGTAGCCAATGAGTGCGTCTGACAAGTCAACACCCCCCATGTACCGGTTGTAATCTTTGATACAGCCTGGAATAGGCACGTGCCTCACTGTCCACCGCCCATCTGCATTTTTCACTTTGCGCTTGGCCACATCGTGGCTGTATGCTTTATGTATAGAGGAACACATTGTTACCTCCCGGGTGTCAAACCACCTAACAAACAACAGCTCTCCTTTTCTGAGCCACTGAATTGTGCCCCTTGGTGTTTTCTTTGGCACATTATCCTTTTTTGTTTTGGGGAAACCAGCTAAATTTGAACGAACTGTGCCACACGCCCAGATTTTCCTCTTAAGGAGATCAAGGAATAAAGTAGGACTTGTGTAATAGTTATCCACATAGAGCTTGTATCCTCTACCTAGAAACGGGATGTTCAGGAGTCGCATGACGGCATCGTAGCCCGCCCCCTTCCCACTGGGTTCGCTGTCTCTTCCGCCATACACATAAAAGTTAAGGGTGTAGCCGCACACCGAGTCTGCCAACACAAAAAGCTTAAACCCCCATTTTGTTGGCTTGTTTCTGATGTACTGCTTCAACCCGATCCTTGCTTTGCTCGCCACCATTCGCTCATCTATCGAGATATGCTGGTGGGGGTGAAAGAATGTGCAGCAGGCCTCCAAAATCTGCTTGTAGAGCGGCTTTATCTTGCAAAGTTTGTCATACCCAGGAGTTCCTTTTTTCGGTCGTTGGCCGCTTCAACAGCGGGATCGTTCATGTGCAGACTGCGGGAAATGGCAAGGAAGCGTCTGCAAGGCATCACAGAGGCAGGAAATGGCAGGCGAAAGAGCTCAGATCCTCTCCAGTACTCCCTCAGAGTTTTTAGTGGTACAATACCCATATAAATGACAAGGCTGATGAAGGAGTACATATCCGCTGCTGTGACTGGGACCCACTTTTCCTTTTGGGCTTCGTGTTTGATTTTTCCATAGGCGTTAGTGTTTTTCACCAGCGTATCAATTACTGTGGCAGAGAAGAACAGCTGGAACAGCTCGAGGGGCGTGTAATGCGCTGTTCTGTTCAGCTGCGGTCCAGCATCCCTCGCTGGTCTGAACCGTGGCTGAGGAGGCTCAACGTCTTCCTCGTCAACACCGCGCCACCTGTCTTCATCATCTTCCACATGACTTTCGGCCTGCTGCTTCCCTCTCGGCGTGTTCTTACGTGGGGTGGAGTGTGTCTTGCGAGGGCAGGCGGAGGAGCCTTCTTTGGGCGTAGATGCACAGCGTCTCTTCTTTCGGAGGGGACTCTGTTCCCACTTCTTTGGTGTGGATTTCAGGGGTGACGATGTTGTTGAAGCTGACACAGAGCAGCATTGCCTCTTTGAAGCTCTTCTCCTCCTTGGCCTTGTGTCCAGGTCTTCTTCTGAACTGGATTCATCAGTGGCGTCTTCCCTATACATAAAGCAGACAGACAAGGGTCAGTTAAATAGGAGGTAATGCTTCTTTTCTCTTGATAGAATTGTTACTTGCAACCTCAGCCCTGCTCTTCTAACACATCTAAGAGTGAAACACTGAATAAAGTGGTCATTATCCTGACTAAAGTAATATTAATGCTATTCATTTAAGTGCTGCCACTTCAATATGTATATTATAAAACTTGTGAGAACATAATAATCCCACTGGAACTGGGAGCCCTGATATTACATACACTGTAGTGGAGTGGCTTAAGAAAATTATATGTTGATGAAGCATGGTGGTGCAGTGGTTAGAGGGGCTGCCTTTCTGTATGGAGCTTTTATGTGACCTTTTATGCCATGCATTTTATTACCTTCATTTATTATCATCATCATCATAACCAATAGATCAGGTTAAATGTGCAGTTAGGGGGGTATTTTGTGCACACTGCACCCATTCCCACCGCCCCTCTCCTCTGGACCCCGTGTTTTGTAAAACCTAAGGCCGCCCCAGCGGGTCCGGCATATAACAATAAGCTAGTGTGGTTTACACTCAGAGCCGTGGTTGCACAAAAAACGAAGATGCGGCACTAGTGGTGCACAAAAGACACTTTCATAGCGAGCGACCTGCAGCGCACAACAGGCGTGATATCCGTGTAGCCTTTGCGGGATTTCTGCAGATTGGCCCACTCGTGTCAACTTAAGCAAGGACAAAGGGCAGCGTGTACGGACAGGCGCAACACTACAGTCTGCTGGTTCTGTTTATCACTGTAGTCTGCCCGTGTTTGCCTCTACATATACCCAGCGCCTCTTACACAGTGAAGGCGGGTGCAATTTTGTGGGACTGACGACAGCTCGTAGTTTTCGGTACTCACTTATTTGATCCTCGGGAATGCCTACTTGGGATGTAGTCCTCGTCGAGACTGCAATCGCTATACTCGCTCTCAGACTCCGGGTCCGAGGTGAGTGGTGCCAATTCACCGTCAGAGTCTGAAAAAACCATCGCTTTTCAGTTTTTTTCCTTCTGAAGAAAGTTTAAGCGGTGAGTTCCCTTCCCCGGAGGGTCCTTCCACTCCCCATTCGCCCTACTCCAACACACACACACACACACACTCATTCATGTACACACACACACACGCTGTTCTTTTTACGCGGGGCCGCTGGTCCTACAGGATGTCCCACCTACTCCTTACCACATATAACCAACCAGCTCCATTGGCTCGCATAATGAAACCCTCCTGGGATTGGCTGAGGAAACCTAATGAACTGCAGGTCCCTGTGATGGGGAGGGGGATCTAATCCTACAGCAATAACTGATGAACAGATGCACTTTGTGTTGAACATAACTAACCTACTTGCAGTTAGTTAATGATAAAGTCGGTCAGGTGTTTGTTTGTTTTTTTATACATAGTACATATTAAAAATATATAGAAACATCACGTTTTCAGGTTCAGGATGATAAATCATAGGGCACCTGATGCTCACTTGGTTGGGCATATATAATATTGGCTATATGAAGGTTTGATTATTACTAAGACTTTTTTTTTTTTTTGGAGAGTAACAAAAATCCTTACTAACACCACACAGCACAAAACAAATCACAAATTGAATGCAGTGTAATTTCGAATAGCACTTTCACAAGACATCCTAGTGGGTGGCATTGTGGTGTAAATGTGGATTTTTATTTAATCTGTGAGACCACACAAACCAGTTTACTGCACCACAACTGAAACCAGGCACCCCTGGTACTCCTCTCAACCCTGCAGCTACAGGATCAGAAAGTTTATTAGCACTGCACAGACATCTATAGTCTCTGCTGGTAGGTTTAGCTTGCTTTTCTGTATGAGTCATTATGATTTGACTTTCTTATAAATGCAGCGGCATGAACAAATGAAAATATGCCCATTGTTCCCGTTAACATGATTATCATTCTAAGTGAGGCTTGCTGTTGATGCGCTGTTCTGAATTAATTTATTGACCATAAGCCACACATCGCGTATCATCATTCAGAAGCCCACATTGCTTTAATCTTGTGTGATACAATCATCATCTATCAGATATAATTTCTTTCTTGTGCTAGTGAGCATTTGTTTATCTTTTTTTTTTGTATTGTTTTGTGTTTTTTAATCACCTCACAGAGTGCAAAGCATGGTGGGTAAGTCTTTGATATGTGAATTTAGCAGCCTTACTATTATCCAAGACAGCGGATTTGTCAGCTGCGTGGGCAGGGCGACTTACACTAATGTGTTTGGAAGTGCAGGGATCTCATAATCATCTCTGTTATTTGCTGTGAGTCTGACCAGCCAGCTACAGCGTGACCTTGCTTCACCTTTCCCATTAAAACTCAAACAGTGGTGAGGAGACGGAATACACTCCCACTCGCTCTTAAAACCAAGGTTCTCGAAGCAGTGTGGAACGGGGCTGAATGAAGAAGCCCAAGTGATGAGGATTAGAAGTTTATAGTCAAATGTTTTGTCTGCCTCCTTTGCAAACTTTTTGCAACAAGAGATTTAAATCCCTTTGGAGAAGGAAATTTTAGTTCTTAATAGAGTGGTTTGTATTTATTTAATTCAACGGTGAGGAATTATAACCTGGAAGTTTCATATCTGGTAAATATTTTTGCCAATATTGTCATTACAGAGTAAACAAAAATGTGCAAGTGGTAAGTGCTTGTAAAACCTACTCAGGCTTTCTGTTTACAGCCAGAGTCATGAACAGGTCATGAATTATTCAGTCTGTCATAGCTGTGAGTTCAGATTCTGTTTAAAGGTCCCATTTTAGTCACATTTGTGCCTTCCGTGAATTTGTTTTTCATTGCACTGTGTCCCAAGATACTGCAGGTTGTGCGTCGTCATTTATTTATATCAAATACTTGGAGGTTCTGCCGTGTGGAGGGTTAGCAGGTGGTGCAATTCCTGCCAGGTGCAAACACCTGCAACATAAATGAATCTAAACCAGTATGAGCAGAACTTGGATGGAAATGTATCAAAACAAAATCATTTCTTAGCCTGACACTTCCACTTCTTACACTTACATATCAGTGATCAAGGGTAGCTTTTAATAGCTTTCAGATTATCAAGCATTTAACAAATAGATACTTTTAGAAAATCTCATAGCAAGACAGTACACTTGATTTTCACCTTTTCTTACACATTGTGCTAGAAATCAGAAATCCCAGCAGGTGATGGTTAATCAGCCAAATATGCAACTTAGAGGAAGTGTGAGGAAATGAGGAAAGCAGCTCTTAGGTGTTATGCCATCATGCTATTATTTTACTACACTGGTAGGTCGCGTGGTTGGAGATGGGTAGTCATACAATTATATAATGCATTCTATCAGTTAGAGAGGGATAAATGCACGTCTTGAGGCCCCAGATTCACTATTTATTGTGTTAATTGTTACATGCTTCAGTAAAATGTTCCCAATTCATTGAATATGTAAAACTGTGCTGCCTGCTGCAGAATAAGAGATGGATACAGCCACAAGCCAGGCCTCCAAATGATACACATTATAGATGTCACTCTTGTGTGCTGCTCTCTAAGGCCTGCTGACAGGAGGTGGTGTTGGTGTGTGTCTGCGTGGGAGGAGCTGGTGATGGCGATGACACATGTCGCAAGTCTTCAGTGGGAGTCTTAGGGGGTGTTTGAGCTGCAGATACAACCTCCATTCATGTTTAATTGAGTAGTGAAGGAGAAAAGTGTTGCTCTGGTTATAGAAGTTCTGTGAGCAGAAGTCCTGTTCATTTGTTCCTTAAGAAACATCTAGTGCAGTCAGTGCACTGCCATGTTTACAGAAGCTAAAGATTAAACATAGCAATACTCAAAGCTTGCTGCCATACACAGCTTCAGCCTGTTGAAGCATAGCTGCGGGACCTATGGGGTTGCACTGGGCACTGGTGGGGAACCCTTAAGCTCCTGAGCATTGCCAGGTGGGGGTCTTTGTGAACTGGGCTTGTACAGCGTCTCGGCGGGTGATACAACATAAATTCCAGGGTCCAAGCAGAACATCGCACACATGATACAGTGGTATGCAAAAGTTTGGGCGCCCCTGATAATGTTCATGATTTTCCTTTATAAATCATTGGTTTTTTGGATCAGCAATTTCAGTTAAATATATCATATAGCAGATGAACACAGTGATATTTGAGAAGTGAAATGAAGTTTATAGGATTTACAGAAAGTGTGCAATCATTATTTAAACAAAATTAGGCAGGTGCCTAAGTCTGGGCATGCCAACAGAAAAATTACATCAATATTTAGTAGATCCTCATTTTTGCAGAAATAACAGCCTCAAAACGCTTCCTATAGCTTCCAGTGAGAGTCTGGATTCTGGCTGAAGGTATTTTGGACCATTCTTCTTTCCAAAACATCTCCAGTTCAGTCAGGTTTGATTTTCAATAATATTCAGGTCTGGGGACTGAGATGGCTGTTCCAGAATGTTGTACTTGTTCCTCTGCATGAATGCCTTAGTAGATTTTGAGCAGTGTTTAGGGCCACTGTCTTGTTGAAGTATCCAGCCCCTGTGCAGCTTCAACTTTGTCACTGATTCTTGAACATTGTTCTCAAGAATCTGATATTGACTGGAATCCATGCGACCCTCAACTTTACCAAGCTTCTCAGTACCCTCACTGGCCACACAGCCCCACAGCATGATGGGACCGCCACCAAATTTTACTGTGGGTAGCAAGTGTTTGTCTTGGGATGCTGTGTTCTTTTTCCGCCATGCATACCGCCCCTTGTTATGTCCAAATAACTCCAAAATGAAGCTGGCTTGTCCAAATGTGCTTTAGCATACTTCAAGCCACTCTGTTTGTGGCGTGTGCACAGAAAAGGCTTCTTCTGCATTCCTCTCCCATACAGCCTCTCCTTGTGCAAAGTGCGCTGAACAGTTGAACGATGCACAGTGACACCATCTGCAGCAAGATGATGTTGGAGGTCTTTGGAGCTGCTCTGTGGGTTGACTATGACTGTTCTCACCATCCTTCGCCTCTGCCTATCTGAGATTTTTCTTGGCCTGCCACTTTGGGCCTTAACTAGAACTGTGCCTGTGGTTCCTCACAGTGGGAAACTGACAGCTGAAATCTCTGAGATAGCTTTTTGGATCCTTTCCCTAAACCATAATGTTGAACAATCTTTGTTTTCAGGTCATTTGAGAGTTGTTTTGAGGCTCCCATGTTGCCACTCTTCAGAGAAGATGCAAAGAGGAGAAACACTTGCAGTTGGCCACCTTAACCCTTTCTCATAATTGGATTCACCTGTGTATGTAGGTCAAGGGTCAGTGAACTTTCAAAACAAATTTTGTGTTCCAATAATTAATGCTAAAGTTATTCAGATCAATAAAACAACAAGGGTGCCCAAACTTATGCACCTGCCTAATTTTGTTTAAATAATTATTGCAAACTTTCTGTAAATCCTATAAACTTCATTTCACTTCTCAAATATCACTGTGTTCATCTGCTATATGATATATTTAACTGAAATTGATGATCCAAACAACCAATGATTTATAAAGGAAAATCATGAACATTATCAGGGGTGCCCAAACTTTTGCATACCACTGTATGATTACTGTTATTCACTTTACATGTGAGTAGTGTTAATATTTTGGTTGAATTGGTGTATATATATCTCTCAATCATCCTGGATGTTGGGGGGAAAAAATCAAACTGTTCTCCCCAGAAATACAGCAGCAGCATTATTCTTGTTTTAATACCTAAGTTAAGGGCAGCACTTTCTCACACCCAAGGGAGAACCTTCTTACAGTGAGAGGGTTTTTGGTTCCAACCTGGTTGGCTGGGGCCTTTCTGTTTAGAGTTTAGATGCTCTCTATGTGCATGCGTGGGTTCTCTCCAGGTACGCCGGCTTCCTCCCACAGTCCAAAGATACCAGAGACATGCATGTTTGGTTAAATGGTGGGTAGGTGTGAATGTGAGTGTGAATGGTTGTCTGTCTCTCTTTGTTAACTCTGTGATAGACTGGCGGCCTGTCCAGGATGTACGTCGGCTTCCACCCTACGTTAGCTGTGACAGGCTCCAGCCTCCTTGCGACCCTGAATTGGCTAAGCAGTTAAGTAGATGGACAAGCACAAGAACATGCATGTCAGGTTAATTGTTCAGTGGCCGTAGGCATGCATGTAGTAGTGTGGCTGGACTGGCAACTTGCCCAGGGTGTTTGCAGCTTCCTGCCAAAAAGGCATGTAGTGTAGGTTCCAACACTGCTCTTAAGAAGAGGTTACGAAACTGGATGGATGGATTTACTTGGCTAGTTGTGATGTTTGTGTATTGTGAAATTGTGACTGTAAGATTTAAAGAAATTAATGTTATATTTTCACAGTGCTACTGTACATATTCGCTTAGGTAAGAGGTGGTATATTGACTAGAGACTGCTGACTACATCCTACCAGTAGTAATTCATTTTAAATGATGATGATGATGATGAAAAATGGCAATAGATCAGAAAAACGATCATCTGGGTCATCATGGAAGACAATGAGCAAAGGCCTACAATGTATTAAGACGGAAAGACTTCAGTTTCACTGGTGGCGTGGACCTTGAGAGAGCCATACAGCAGTGTGTTTAAGAGTAAAAGAAAAGGAAGAAAAGAAAAGGCATCGGAGTGATTGTGCTCTCGCACTTTTCTCGAGGCCTGTGGAACAACTAAAAGCAATGTGCGTACAGGTTTTATAACGCTTTCCTCAGAGGAATTATATATTTAGGACATACTGTAATGCATATTGCATCAACGTGGAAGCCTTCCCTTATTTTCAGCTGCAGGCTTGACTGAGTTTCATGATGATCACCCCATGACAAGTCTCTAAAACTTTCATGATCGTCAAGTTAGGCGGCGTGCCGAAGAGAAAGCGATAAAGGGTTAAAAGGAATCTAAAAAGATAGCAGCAGCACAGATAAGGAGTGTTCTTTACCACCTATCATCTCCTCAGCAGCACTCACAAGTGGTGGAAGGAAACAACTCCTTTGACACAGCACAAGGCCGATGTTTACTGTGATTGCCATAAAAACTAAAGGAGAATGAATGATTCAGACTACTGTGACAAAGTCTGCAACATCTGCTGCACTCTGGGCTCCCAAGGATTTCTGCTCTCACTGGTGCCTAGCCTTCTGCTCATCCATATACCCATCTTTATTTTATTCTACCCTTTCCTTTTTTCATTTGCTCTCAATGTATCCAAGCTAATTCTCACACATCCTACTCTCAACGCTTTCTGGGCACACTCCTCATGTGCAGCATACCTTGGTCCTCCTATTACATCAATCAACCCCTTACTTAGTCTGTGTTCAACAAGTTAACCTCAATATTCAGCTTCACTTTATTTCTTGCCTGAACTAATGGTATGATCCATATGTGGACCTGAACTTTTCCTATAATGCCTATAATGTATAAAAGATGCAGTTTCCAGATCAGAAAAATTAAGCCAGTGCCAAAGTGCCTTAAACTTGCATTCTATCTGAAGGCCACCAGATGGTGATGCCTGTGGTTGCCAATAGACTTGCGTTCTTATAGAAGTCTATGGGGAAACAACTTTGTGTCTTGACCTCTGTAAAAACTTTTTGGCTTATGACTTGTGATTGACAAGATGTTGGCCAATGAGCAAGTGGTTTCTCAGTCAGAAACTGCTCCCCCCCTTTAAACCAAGATGGTGATGGGGAAAACTATTCTCAGTGCTTCAAAACAGGATTTCAGAAACCAGTGGATGGCACTGTAGAAGCGTCCACCTTTAATCTGGGTATACTGCAGATAGTTGACCAATACAGACCTCTTGAAATATTTATAAATAAAATAAATAACAATAAGCTCAAAAACTTTGATGTTAGGTCATTTTTCTGGTTACCAAACAGACACATTGCCAAAGTTGTCTCTGTGACTAAGCCTCATTTTGCCCACACAGACCAAAAATCCATGGAGTATCTTTATAGTTCACTGTTTGCTCCTGTTTGAGTACCTTTTATGAATACAAATATGAAAAGATATCCATTTCCTGTCTTCACAGACAAGCTTGCACTGGAGAATGTGTGAATTTCACAAATTGCAACACTGGAAAAACAAATTGCAGTCTAGAATTGTTATTGCAAATCCAAATCAAATCAAACCCCTGGCCCCAGCAAACTAATGTCTTTTAAAATACAATAACCCTCAGCAGACATTTTGTTCCAGTTTTTTTTCCCAGGCAGATTTTAGGCACTGTTAGAACTCTAGACCACTAAAAATGTTCACATTTCACCTTTAGCTACAACTTTAACACTGATTTACATTTAGCCAGCAGGGTGCTATCAGAAGAATCACAGCAAACCAATATATCACGGACAGGCATCCGGTCTCTGACCTCAACCTGATTATGGACTGTAATCAGTTTTTTATGAGCATGTAGTGAATTTCTCTGTGCCTCACCGACAAGATCAACCAGCATTTGATTCACCATGAATAGAGCAATTTGGAAAAATGTCACATTGCAGTGTGAGAGAAAGCACGATAGAAGATATAAGCACTTCCAAAGGTAACAGCCATGGAGCTCATTAAATCTTCAAGCTGGCCACTTTTCTTATCAGTTTTCTCCTTTGAGCGAAGCCCCCGGGCTCAAATGGCGTTTCGGTTCATTCCTTAAACTTACTGCATTCGCATCTACCAGATCTGAAGTGGTACCCTTCAACCTGCTCCATTTGAACAAATGTCGATAGGAACACATCTCTGTGTAGAGAAGTAAATGAGGGTGATTAGGCTTGATAATGTAAAGCCCGCCATCAGTCCTAATTACACCCTGTTTTATATTTAGCTGTTTGTTTATGAGCTCACAGTTTAATTAATGACACAAAATGCATCTTTATATCTTTATATCCTTTAAAAGCTAAACGATACAAAAATAAATACACATTGCCTTTTTCGGTTCATTGAGTTATCATCATTATTACTTTATGCAGTGGTTATGTGACATTTTGCAAGTAGGCCTGTTCAGTGCTTACTCCCTGTTCTATGTAGTGGATGCATATTTAGTATTTTTCCTCTGCAATATTTCAGGACTCTATCGTTAAAGTGTCTGTGAATATCATTTTCTATTGGAGGGACTTGAAAATTCATTGAACAAAGATCCATTCACCGCAAGAGCGGTCAATGAATGCGCCGTTAACAGCTAGATTTCAGCCCCGGGGTATCATCAGAGCATTTTGAACAATGCAGCAATCACCCATGATACAGTTATCCCGGCGAGACAGTTCTCACCAGAAAAATTACAGCACAAGTTGTTTGTCTAAATCTATAAAGAGCACCTTTGTTGGATTTTTCCTGATAAGCAATCTCTCGTGGTCCTCTCGTGTTTTCTCAGGAAATAATCGGACTTCGTGTTAATGGCCCAAGACATCTTTGGACATATAAACTGGACAAGTTTATATGTCCAAACCAACCAACAGTCCGTCACTTTTATCCATGACCATAATATCCCCTAAGTGACTTTTATATTCCAGAAGATACACCAACACTGAAATAAATCTTTCTTTGTGTGGCTTTATGGATTGTTTTGTATAACACTGGTTCTGTGTAAAATTGGTCATTCAAAGAAGATTGAGCTATGATGTGTATACTGGGCCACAGGTTTTTATCTTCTCTTGCAGAATCATACATTTGCAAATTGAGACAAATGCACCTTGAGCCTTTTTGACAGCAACCAAAAAAGGAAAAGCTTGTGCATTTTTTTTTAAACAGCCACTGTTCCTGTTGCTTCAATGAAACGTGGGTTCCCTGCACAATGAGACAACTGTTGGTTACTGTGTAACGGCTGTTACCACAGGGGATGTATTCTGAACCTGGTTATTTCTATATTGCACTCATGACACAGAGGGAATATTCCATCTGTGTACTCAGTCATTACATTAATCTCAACTACACCTGCAAATATTTTTGAATTCATCTCGTACGATCGTCTTACGTCCCCGTAGTTCACACTGTAGTCGGTGTCTGGTGGCATGAGTTGTCTAGAACACATAAAATAGCCAGTGTCATAAATTAATCAGAAATGTGTGCATAGTTCAATCTGATTAGTCCAAATTAAATCGATGCTCGCGCAATCGTGTGAAAATTACAGCCTGCGATCCTTTTTGCAGAATATAAATAAAGTGCCATTGTTTGAAGAAAACAGATGGGTCCCCTTTGGCTTGACCTCTCCAAGAGAAACTAGCGTGTAATGTTTGTGTGCTGCTGCACACACTCTGCTGTCCTGGAGAGCGACTGAGGTAATTGCTCCATTCGGCCCTAATTATCCAACACTGCTAAATGGATTTGTCAGTCTCTATAGCACCTAACAATCAGCCAGTGTAGAAATGTACATTTAGAGTAATGTGAGAGGCACATTACAGTGTATAATTCATGTTGCCCCAGGCGCGCAAGCCACAGTGAGATGGCTCTTTATATCTGGCAAAATGGCAAACAGCTTTGCTGCTGCTCATACTGTATGTTGCTGCTTCTGTAATGCATTCATAATTCTCTTTTGCTGCACTTGTCTTCATTTTAAAGGGATAATTTTAAGTAGTCTGTCCTTGTTATTTATGTGTCATGCATTCCTGTGTTTGACCACGCTCGCTTGCTTTCTGGCACCGCTCTGCCGTTCTCATAAAGGTTTCTTCTCTTCTTTTTTTCCCGCCATGTTACCTTCTTGTTGTTTTCGTTGCTCAGACATGTCGACACACTTTCTGATTAGATGACAATCACAATATGAAACGCTGTCACTTGGCAGAAGAAAGGAAGCTGTGATTCTTTTAATCAAGCAGAAGGCTTGAGAAAACACAGCGGTGGATACAGGCGGGGATGTGCTTGGAACGAGTTCCTCTTTGATCCCGTTACGTTCTGGTGCTCTGACTCGCTCAGAGGTTGTCGGGGGACGGATGACAATTTCATGACCCAGTAAAGATTTGTGGTATCGTCATGTGGGAAGGATACGGATGGTATAGGGAGGAACAGCCAGCGTTTAGCAGTGGTGACACAGATAATGCCACTACTTTAAGTAATGTATTTAAAATAGCAAAGGTAACATTCTGTCTTGTTTTTAATTTTTGTATAAAGTATGACAACGCATGAATAGCTGCATGCTGTACAGTTATATTAATCATACTAAGAGTGTCCTGCAGTAACCCTTCACCTAATCTGATTCTGTCAGCATGCATATGACATCTGAGATTTGAACAGATGAGATTTGAGTGCATCAATAGTGTGCTCGCTCTTTTCAGGGTTTTCATCTAGTTTCTATTGAGTTTGGGAATTCTCGTGCAGAAGGAGAGGGAACCTGATTGATTTGCAGGTTTCTTTGCTGACTGGCGAGAGACGAAGAAAGGCTTCTAAGTGCAAGGGATTGACAGAGGCAAGCGATGTGGGCTTTGAAGGGAGCAGCTTGCATTAAATTCAGTCAGCGGGAGGCTGTTGTCAGGGGTGTTATCTGGAAACAATGAAGCTAGTTTAAATGAAGCTCTAGTCTGAGTGGAGAAACCTCCTGTGATCAATAATGTGTCTGGTTGTTCTGGGCCAGCCAGGCAAATTATGCCTTTCTCTTTAAATCTCTCATTTGCCAGATTTAAAGAACCTCATCCCCTCGGTGCTGGTCGGTGTTTGATCCTGAGATGTAGCATCAAAGTCTGAAAGGCCATTCTATTATGGTAAAGACAGGAAGTGGAGGCCTAACCTGATTCAGGAAAAGACCCAAGAAAAACCAGGATGGATTAATGCTCAGGAGGAGACACTGTGGTCTGATTAGACTTGATGTTCTTTTTTGTGCTTTCTTTCATTTTGTCTTTCAGGACAGTTAAATGTACTGAGACGTACAAACCCCTCTGATCCACTTTATGCCACCTGCCAAGCTAGGAAAGACAGTGTAGCTCTACACTTAACTTATGTGCGTTACTGCAGGTGTTGAGTATATATGGGTCAAAAAGGTGTACCATGTAATGAATACATGTATTTATAGCCAAAAAAAAAAACATGAAAATTGGTTGAAAATTCAGTGAGTTGTGATGATTTTTTGATTGCAGACCTCCTGTGCACAGTGTGCGCATTTGTTAAATTGCTAGAGCGCCCCAAAGATGTGCGCATGGGCACAAGCTTTGCAATCACACAGTTGTGTCATAAGGTTTTTCTAAGGTTATGCAACCACTGTACCAACAGTGGCAAGTTTACATATATTAGTCAAGTACAAATGCCCACACAATCAAGACTGAATTTATGGAGAGTTCATTTGTGCCTCCAGCCTCGCTTCCATCTCTGCCTGTCTGACAGTCTCCATCAGAAAGTAGCTTATCTGTCTCTCACATCCCACTGCTATTCCCTAGATGTGTGTGTGTGTGTGTGTGTGTGTGTGTGTGTGTGTGTGTGTGTGTGTGTGTGTGTGTGTGTGTGTGTGTGTGTGTGTGTGTGTCTCTTTCTGCTTCCCTCCCTCTCCCTCACTTACTCTCTGGTGTGGTAAACTAACATGTGAATTATTAAGCAGTTATCAAAGATGAAATGTTATAGCCTTAGATAGTCTTAAAGCTGAGAGTTTTCCACACCGTATTTCTGCACATGGATCATAACGAATGCCTTGTTTTGCTTTCTTTCTGCTTACTGAAACACTAGAGGGCTTTAAATTTGAAATGGACACAGGAAGTGTTGAGCTTCTATAAACCGTGTAATGCACTAATGAATTAACTGGGTGGGAGTAGATCAAAAATACTAAAGTAAGTCCAATTATTCATCAGAGAGAATTTTAAAAGGACCGCTACCAACAAGCTGAGGAAAATCAAGGCCAGTTACAGTCTCTCTCTCTTGTCTCAGAGAGCGAGAGAATCCCTGCGATGATCAGTCACCCAGTTTTATTTAGCGTCGCTAACCCGAGTGCTAACAGCCACAGTGCAAGAAAGAGGTACAAGAAAGCTGTAGCTCCGGCCTGAACTGCTTGTTTTCTTTTGCTAAACACACTGAGACACAGAAAAAGAAAGGAAGGAGCAGGAGGCGGAGTGGGTCTCCTCAAGAGTTTTACTCTTATCCTCTGATACTTCACCCTTATTACCTACTTTCTTCCACCTCCCACAACCAGAGGCTGAAACCGACGTTTTGCTCCGGGTTTTTGTTGTACAACACTCGGTGGTGAAGTGTTCATATCTGAGCAGCCCTGTGTATTCTCATAATATCTGACCTGGGGCTTTCTTTGTGGGAGACCATGTTACAACTCGCAGAAGACAAAGAATTTAGCTGTGTTACTTTTCCATGCCAGGAGGTAAAGGGATTTAGCTCTGGAATCGGCACTGCTGCTTTTAGGTTTTTATTATTTTCTTATTGTCTAAAGCTCATATCCTCCTGCAGTGCAGATTGTGGTCACTTCTACACACTAATATGCGAACAAACACAAAACCATGTGTTGAAATTCCTCATTGCTGTTTATGTGGCCGTGCTGCTGTCAAGGCGCAGACACTTTTCCTCTACCACCTGTGTGCTACGCTACTTACATACGCACACACAATGGCACACACAGTAAACACTCTGATAAGCACAGCCTTCCTTGTGTGTAGCGTGATATTTGCCTCTGCAGCAGGAGCTGGAGCACATCTGAAAGCCTTCTCACCAGTCCTGCCTCCTCCCTGCTTCTGCGCTCCTCGGTGGCTATATAAGATATTTATAAGCATTTTGATAGTTGTCTTCCACTCTCTGTCATCCGAGGTGAATGCTGTCATGTTGGATTACTCTATAAACTATGCTGCTGCTCTCCTGCTATTCACCGAAGGCACCAGCACACTAGAACATTTCTGTTTAGACCCACAAAGGGTTTGTTTTGAATTATTAATTGTATTCATGTCATTAACCGGCTCACGTAGCTTCCCTAGAACAGGACCCCTAACTTGACTTGGAATGGAAACAGCAAGGCACTGATTAGTTCCTCAGCATACGAAGCTCAAACCCTCTGCTGTACTTTTATGGCACCTTTCAAAGCTCAACTAACAGCATCAGCCTGTATGTTGCTGTCCTTTTTTTTTCTCCTGTTGTGCAAGAGAACATTATTCAGAATATGTAACATATGCAACCACACGTATCCAGCACAGAGATTTACACAATGGTCTTAATTCATCCTCTCGAAGTTCAGTTTCAGACAGTTTATCTGCAGCCGTATATAGCATCCCTGCTTACAATGCTGCATAGCTGTATCCATAGCAACCTGTATCCAAGTTTACATCGCTGCAGTGTTCCAGTGTCTGTTACTACATTTGCACTTTTAGTCATTTTTGCGAATGCCTTTGTGCAAACTTCAGCATCCGTGTTGATACTGAAGTGGAAACAAAGCTGGTGAATTCAAAGTGCAAGCAGACATTAGGATGCGATTGCAAAGCTCCGCGGAGTCAAACCACTGCACACATTCTCAGTGAAATACACTTTGATTCTTTGATGGTCAGAAATGAGCAGATACTGAACCACAAAGGGCAAAACACCGGATAAGAAGCCGCATCATCACATGCAGCAGGTTAATCAACAGTGTAATTTTTAAGAAATTGTTTCTTAGAAAGAAAATTGAATGAGCGATTAAGACTAAATTTACTAAAAGTGGTAATCTGCTAGAGAAAGAAGGAAAGAACTTAAAAAAGGGGGTTTTCAGATAGGTTTGTCCTTTCTCTCTGCCTCGTGTTTATGGTTTCAGTTGTGAAAAGTAAAAAATATTTCAAATGGATAAGATCTGGCAGTGACTTATTTATGGAGTAAGTTTCCACATGCTTTACAATTTAGTTCTCGACTGCCTTTACCAATTGTATTGAGACTGGAAGAGAGCAAATTTAGTCCTGAATTTGGCATGCCATACCATGCCAAAGCCTGGCTCAGCATTCAGTTCAATATCCCCCATGAAACTGATTGGCAAACACAGCGCTCTGGGCTTGAGTACTACACTCTGCATTTGGAAATTGGACTTTGTCACACACAGACCCTCAGACAGTTCAGATTGGCAGTCACATCTCCTCCACTCTAGTGCTTAGCGCTCGAGTTCCCCAGGGCTGTGTGCTCACCCCCCCCCCTTCACCCTGTACACCAATGACTGCATCCCCCATATGCTGAGAGGACTCTGCTGTGAATTTTGCAGATGACACCACTGTCACTGGCATGATTACAATGATGAGGGGCCATAATGGACAGAAAGCAACTTACTGCCAAACATCAATAAAACCAAGAAGCTGATTGGGTTTTTTGTTTTGTTTTGTTTTGTTTTTGCTTCTTTTCTTTTCTTTTAAGTTGACCTGAGGTGGAAAAAAATGATTCTGTGTTTACATAAGTTGCCCTGAGGTGGAGCAGGTGAACAGTCGGTAAAGAAAGCTGAGAGAAGGAAACTAGAGGTCTGCTCTTACAAGGAGTCTGTGCAGAGCCCAAAGGATACTAAAATACAAACCCCACCCCAGCCTCAACCTGTTTGCCCTAATGCCATCTCCTCCCACATCACCAGATCTGAAAGTAGTTTCCTTCATCAGGAGATTATTAAATTTACCGCCCACACTTCACTACAAATAATAGCTTTATTTTTATGACCTAATTAGTTATTTAATCATTTTTTTCTTTGTTGTCTTTGTGAGTAGCATAAATGGATTATGTGCGATATTTCATTATACAGTCTCGGGTTAAAGGGAATATTGAATCTTGAGTCTGAACAGCTGATTGTGCAGTTCATTAATGCGGCCGCTCACATACAAACGCAACCGCGTGCATTAAGCATGCAGCTTTTTTTCTGTTCCTCTGAGCCTCTCAGACAGACACACACTTATACATGCACACCCCATTGGTGCACATACAAAATGGGTTTTGCCTGTGACAATAAGAGATGAATGGAGAAGTGCTCAAAGTAAATGAGGTGATTTCCATGATGAAATAGAGCAATAAAAAGACAGAGGACAGATCACTTTTCCTCTCCCCTTCTTTTCTCTCCGTCTCTTCTCCGCTTTGTTGGGCGCCCATTCATCATGACATCACAGTGATGGAGACCACACACACGCACACACAGACACACACACACATACACACACAGAGTAGATGAAGTGTGAATGGACTGCTGAATGAAATCACCCAGGGAAAAGCAAGTTGAAGTTTTATGCCGAAAACTGCTTGATACTGTATCCCACCTGCAGATGACCTTGAAGTGGAGAGGTGATGTCACTGTTGAGTGTTCAGCAACAACTCTGTGTGCCGTGTGTGGGTAAGAGTGAGCTCTGAACTCCCCAGGATTGAAATAAGTCTGCCAGGAATTATTCTGTGGACAAGGGCAGGTGCAAGGGCAAAGGCAGAGGCATTAATGTGAATTTACAATACCAGTATAAAAGTATTTTGCCCTTCAGTGTGAGAGGCAGAAGACCTTTCTGTGAGTGGGCTGATCACTATGAACAACACTTAGGTCTAAGATATCTTTATGACTGCTGGCTATGAAATACTGCTTCACAAAACTTAGATTGTAGAAAACGACTGCAGTCGATGGACTTCAGAGGATAACTCATGTTGCTTTCTTATTTTGTTTTGCCAACATCGGGCCTCACTCTTGAGCCACACCACTGTCAGACCAAATCTGCCACTTGTCACGCTAGTTACATTTCTATTAAATGCAAAGATGTGCTTATTTCTAGACTCCAAATAATAATCCCTTTTGACTGTGGGGACTGTCCAATCCTTTATCTGCCACCAGGCTTGGGCCAGAATTTCTTCTTCTACATCCCAAAAACATCCTAAGATGGTAAATCAAATTTGCTGCTTTTATTTAAATCCTCAAATCACTGATTAGTTAATTAAATAACTGTCAGATAAGTCAGTCATAATTTGTCTTAACCAGCAGAGATGACTCATTCACTGGTTCTCTGCTTGTTAAATGGAATGATTTGCTTTTTTGTTTGTTTGGTTGCTTTATGTCATTGGGAATTGAGCCAATTTATGCCATCGATCAGACAAAACAAGCAATTTCAAAATATTATCTTGTATTCTGGGGGCTTTGGACACAGTGTGGCATAAGTAGCTCAAGTTATAACAAAATTAGTACTGGCTTAAAACTTACTTTATTAATTGCCTCCAGGAGATTGTCCATACTGATCCTGATTAGCTTACAGCTTTCCCGCTACATTATTTCCACACGGCTCATTAAAAGCAAATATAATCCTGACGATCGCACATTGAAGCTCAGCACAAGAACTGAGTTGAATTTACTGTCTTTCCATGAACAAAGACTTTCTACAAGCAGGTCCTGTCACTCAGCAGCAATCGTCAAAATTTTGGGCTGGAAAAAAAATGCATTCTTAGTTCAGAAATGGGAAGAAAGCCACAATGTTCATGTCAGTGGTCATGTTGATGTAAAACTACATGGATTTTAACAATGATAACGAGTGTTGTGAACCTCAACTTTGACCATGCATCTGTGCAACAACACGGTTGGCTTGTATTTTCCCCAGTTGGGCTGTTAGAAAAGATGACTGGCTGTTTGGGGAGGGGGTTCACTGCCATTCTCCCATACATTTCAGTTCAGGACTCCCACGCCTCTCCAACCTGAGGTTCCTTCCTGTAGCAATGAGGTTCTACAGTATTATCAGTATCATTAGCCTGGTGTGTGTGTGAGATTCCGGACGCTGGGCCTCTTTGCCGGACACGTTTCTACTCTTGGTTTGTTTTTTTGGGTATAAATCAGAGGCACCATGAGATCCTCTGCCCCCACCCCAGTCAGCTTGAAGAGGTCCTTATTACTACTACTGAATGAAGGGGCCACTGCAACCTTTTGTCAGTAAATGCAGCTGTTTACCCTTGTTGCCAGGAAATGAGTTTGGCACCCAGATTGATGTGTTCAGGAAAAAAACAGAACAATAGACGATCAGGCTGCTCCGCATGATTACAACTAAAGGGAGCATAGCCTCCCATGTGGGCCACAAATAACTCAAACATCAGTGCCCTGTGGACAACCCTACCAGGAAAAACATATTCTTTGCATTAAATATTCATAATTTTACCCCCCGTTGTCTGGCAAACAATGCAAAAAATGCCTGTGATGATTTGGATTTCCAGCAGTGACACAGATTCCCCCTCTGACTGCATATAGAGTGTATTGCAATTCAGCTGAAATCTATCTCCAACCACCTCATTTACATTGAAATTTCAAAGCAAAAACACTTTGTGGCCCTTTCAGTAGTTTTAGCAACTCTATAAATATTGGCATTTAAAGCATATTTGTAATTTGGTGTTGTTTTTACTGGTGATCGCATCCACGTAGCATGACTCGAAAGTGAAGAATTGTGTGAATTATGTGGGGGAAAAAAAAATTACTTATGGGGATACCAGAGACTTTAGTCATTCGCACTGAAAGTCTTTTCTGCCAAGCAGCGCCGACTGTGATTAGAAGAGCCTGGAAGGTTCGTGGTGATGGATGTCAGAACGCTATCCCGTTCTTTTCCTGATCAAGCACAACTTGGCGAGGAGGTGCTTGTGTCATGTGGAAAGTTTTTTAATTTAACAGCTTGTGTTTTACCTGGAAGTTATTTTCCCCAAAGGGATCGTTAATATGAATTTTTAACAACAGAATGATGCGAGTCCCTTCTTTCCAGCTGCGCTGCATGACGAACATCAAATTCAGCCTACAGTGTTACTCCTCGCACTGCTCAAGTTCTTAGATCAAACCGAACTGAACCGAGAGCACCGTTGTTCAGTTCAGAAATATGAAATCTGTCGAGACAGGGGACGTAAACTATTATAAATGATTTAATGTGCAAAGAGCAGCAAAAAAAAAATAATTAAAAAATGGAAAGATGGCATCAGAAGATGAGTGTAAGTGAATTGCGTGGATTGATGAGGGGAAAGTGGTTGGAAGAGTATCACAAATTATAACTTAAGAAAAAATGCAATTCAATAAGGAACACATCTCCACCACTTCCTTTAAACAGCACGTAGATTACTAAAAGACATCCAAAATTGTAAGAGCACATACAATAATATGCAAAAGTCTTGAGCCCTTCATGTCTTTATAATTTTTTTCCAAGGAGCCAGACTTTCTTGTAATTATTTAAAGTGGATTTGAGTAATAGTTCTCCAGACATTTCCTGCTGTTATACCTTTTTTTTTTTTTGTGGCTACTTACTGATCTATGAATCACGTAAGTATACAAAAGGCACCTAACTCAAAGGATGAACCAGACATAGCAGACAACAGCGAACCAATTTTACATTGTATCTTTAGCCACTGTAAGTGCATATCTCAGCATGCTGTGCAGTGCATCCTTAAAAAATTTGGGGGAAATTGGACAAGTGGAGGGCAAAAAAGAAGTGGCAGGCCTAAAAACTATCTACAGCAGATATTTAGTATCTGAATGTCACGTCTGTAAGAAACGGGGAAAAAAATCCAGCAGAGCTCTGACAGAGGACCTTAAGGAAAGGAAACGGGGAGAAAAGGCTGAGGCATGCGAAATTACACAAGAACTAGACGGAAAATCTGTGACTTATGGAGTGATGAATCTGAATTTCAGCTTTTTATGTGAAATCATCGTCAGTACGTACAGAGGAGGTCATGAAAGAGGTACGACAGTGAGTGTCTGCAGACACGGTGGAGGCTCTATCATGGTGCGGGGCTGCATTTCAGCCAGTGGTGTCAGGGATCCTGTCATAACTGATGGAATTATGAACTGAGAGAAAAGTGCCATCAGATTTTGATCCACCGTCTGGAAAATGTCTGATTGGCAGTGGCTTCAGTTTCAACATGACAAAGATCCCAAATATGCTGCCAGTGCAGCAAAAGCATATCACGATAGAAACCACACAGCTGAACACTGTCAGTTATGGATCATACCAATACTGACTTTCTAGTTTGTTAGAATTGTTTTTGCATTATATAGGTTTCCACATCAGTTTGCACATTTTTCAATAAATGGATGCACCAAGCAAAATAGGAAGTAATCGGGGTGACTCAAGACTTTTGCACAGCCATGTATGTGCAGTAAAGAAATGCGCTCCAAATGCAAACGTGAACTGGACGACATGAGCTTGTTCTGCACTGACAGAGCGCGAATCTGCAGTGAGAGGCGGGGCAGAGTTTTTTTTCTGTGTTTACATGTCAGCCATAACTTTTTCCAAGATAACTCCCAAGCGTGTTTGCTGGATCCATTTCCTAAGATGCAAAATGAAAACCTAGTGTTGCACGACAAAATGGATCTTGCATGCTGAATCTTGAAGTTTCAGAGGGACACATACCCCTAAATTAATCTGCTACTAAATAGTAAAAATCTCAAACAAGTTGCAAAGTGTTTTCTACAACTTTCCGCATGATTGATGCACCTCTGCATTTGCAGCATACTCATTTTATGGGAATTGTAGTTTTATTTGTGTACTTATTTTTTAATGCTGATCAAAGTTTAGCGGAATGTTCTAGGTTGAAACCTTCTGGTCATCTTTGTGTGGGGTTTGTGTTCCTCCTGTACCTGTGTGTGTAAAACTAAAGAGTCACTTGTGCTTCTGCAGGCTTCTCGCCGCCCCTCACCCGCTCTGTCCACACATTGACGGAACTTCCTTCCCTTTAATATTGAAAGAGTTGTCACCTCCTATCATTAATCTCTGTCTGCCCTCCTGAGCTTGGTGCCCTTGTCAAAAGATCTCACGCATGCAAAGGCACACTCGCGCACCCGCGCACACACAAAGACACACGTGCACCACTTCATACACTTCCTCACACCTCTCTTGCTCACAGGTAAGGTCCTACAATGTACAACTTCTGAAACATGAAAAATAGATGAGTGTGAAATGGGTGACCTAGTGCTCGGCTGAGTGTATCCTCCCTGTGTTTCCCTGCCCTGCCCAGAGACAACCTCTCCCATCGGGGCTGACAAGAGTTCGCTGCTGGGGCTGAGGACAGAGGACAGGAAAGGACAGAATCAAGTAAAAGTACAGAGTTTACAGCTAGTGAGTAAGAAAAACAAGAGCTACAGAGCAACAGCAGCAGTGAGTTTAGTACTTAACAACATTGAAAAGAATGTCATTTAAATGCTTGATTATCTTAAACTCCTGAACGCTGCTCGAACTCATATGACTTTAACTCATATGAACTTGTCTGCTACGTTTGCAGATTTTTGCTTAGCATCAAGCATATATTCTAAATTGATTCTGTATAAATAAATAAATAAAGAGGGTCACTGCAAAACTACAGGTACGCTCACACTTTACCGCCTCCATGCATAAATATTAAAATTCGTACCCGATTTGAATTTGGCAATCGCCCTACCAAGGCTGTGTCCTTGCGCCTCTCTGGATCACTTCCAGCACAGTTGCTATTTTCAAATCGCTCCGTGGATGTCTCTTCTGACCGCTCTGATTCTCAGATGGCTGCTGGATCTCCTCCAGTGTTTCAAAATGCTAATCCTTCACGGACTTCACATTCCTCAGATTCGTGAGGACCTTCTCAGTTGAGCCCCACAGTGACAGTCTGACCCCAGGAGACAAGTTTGTCATAACACCATGTTAAAAAAAAAAAAAAAAAACCTTAGTGATGCGTCACCTTTGAGTTTTTTTTCCCCTCCTGCACTGAAAACTACTGTTTGGTCTCTTGGTCAGAAACCCATCTTTCATCACCAGTGATCATTAATTTGGCTTTGACACATTTAAAATTTGAGCTCTATGGTGATATTGCAAGTGTGCACATGCAGTTGGTCAACTTTATAATGAAAGCTTCAACCGTGCCGAAAGACTGTTCAAGGTTAGACAATTCTAACTGCACATATTGCTTGGTACATTAATGTCACCTCTGTCTGCAGACAGTTACTAAGAAAAAAAAAAGCCATGTTCTTTCTCAGAGTTTGCTCTCATGTTTTCTTACAGTCACGGCAGCAGCAGCAACAGTCCTGCTGTTTTCCTTGTACACAGTAAATGATAGCTGACCGTATAAAGGATGTCACCACCGATTGAGAGCAAATTTGTTTCCAGACACACACACACACACACACATGCAGCTTGCGTCTCTGCCGCCAACACTGGCATTTAATTGCACTTGATATTTAAGCGCTGGAGCAGATCACATTACAAGTGGCTCTTCCTCCTCCTGTGCTGGCGGCATATTCCATTATACGCTCCTCATTTCCCTAGTTGCCCTTCAGATTGTGTTGAATGTCAGCTGCTCGGGGCATCAGCATTCTGTATCAATTATAAGTTTTGAGTTGGCTACAGTGAATCAGGAGCTGATAGCATCACGGCAGATTGGGTTGGGAAGGAGGGCAAGCTCACAGGTGGGTGAGAGAAGACAGACTGCACTCACCCCAGGATAACCTAGAACAGATACCGGAGACGTGGGGAGAGACATTAATGAGAAATTTAGTGCAGAAAATAGAAGGGGTTGTTACTGTATGCTGAAATAAGTTGCAAGATTATTATTCAATTCTAGATATCGTATATCAAGCATAAAATTGGCGCTTTAGCCCATCATCTACCTCTCTAGTAGGCTAGTTGTTATCACTGCCAACCATTTCAGATTAAACTTCTGCCCTTCAAGCAAACTTTATCAGATTAGTTTCAATATTGACTCAAGTCATACTAGAGTAAAACTAGGATGGCAGCCTCCTTGTGACTCGGTGATTGCATTCAATTTTGTCACATTTGAATGAGTGAATTTCTGTGTATGTAGACAGCAACAGATTAGCGATTAATCACAGCGAATCGCCACATCGTCACAAACAGACAGCATATAACTGCCAACTCATGTGACCTCATTCAGTTGCGAACTGAATGAGGTCACATGCCGTTTTACCACCGTCTCGATGCACTAAAGTCTCTGTGAGATGGCAACTGACTGTGAGCTGCCACAGACTCTGTCCCCATTTCAAAGGCAACAAGGTCGCAAATTCGTTGCACATGTCACAATAATTTAACAATAATAATTTCGGTCGTGCCGCGGTCTCAACAACTGCTTTCGCTAGTGTGACTGTAGCATAAAGTGAGTGGAAAAAAATGCAGATTTTTAATCAACAAAAGTTAAATAGACTTAGCTTTTGTTAAGCGATAAATGTTTATATCTCGGTTTATGTCTTGTGTATGAGTACTCCTTTGCACCATCAAGTGTAATGTTTGTCTCTCCAATGACACAGTAGCTCTTTGGGCTTGGGGATACAAATCTTTACACAGTAAAATAAAACTTGTAACAACATGTGAGATGTGACAGGTGTAAAACTGTAAAAATTACACTGTTCTGTAACCTTGAGTGTGATGGGCAGAGTTGTGCGAGTGTCTGCATCTGTTAAGCATATTCACAAACACAGGTCACTAGTGGGTTTCGAAGCACCAACTGCGCAGGACTGATTGTGGTGCATCTTTTGCTGGATGGTGCTGGAAGTGGGTCCTGTTGCAGCTGGCAGATCAGATGACAGACACGGATGTTGTCAGAAACAGATTTTGTGTCTCCTGCATGGATGATGTATTACTAAAGTTGGTTGTCAGCATCTTGTCTTAAAGGAAGACCTGCAGTGTACAGGAAGAAAATACATGTTTGATTGAGCTGTCACGAGGAAAGGAGCGCCTCTTATTTGTTCAGTTTGTTGTTGGTGATCCAGTCACAGCTGTTGCAGTCAAGATTGTTTGAAATGAAGCTTGAACCAGTGTTAAAGCAGGCAGATTTTAGGAAGATGTTTTCAAAGTTTGTTTGTTTTAAATTGAAAGGCATAGACAGTAAAAACATCATAGTTACCATGATGTCACCAACTTGTTTCTGAAGTCTTGACAGAATTTCAAAAAACGAACAAAAAAGGGTCTGAGAGTGACGCTGCATGCTCATTGGCTAATGACTTGTGATTGACAATTTTTTAGCCAATGAGCATGCAGTGTTATACCACAGCTGATCCTCCACTTTAAAACATAGTATGACCAAGATTTACAGTTTACAATTTACAAAATTTTTTTATTCATTATGACCCAAAATAGGTGACTAAGACAATGGACTTAGCAGGAAAGTGTTAATACACAAGCTCGAGTCAGAAACCCATTTTTCTTATTGACTTCTATAGGACAGAAAGTCGTATTGCAACCACAGCTATCGCCATCTTGTGGCCTTCAGACAGAATGCAGGTTTAAGGCACTTTATTGGCATAATTCATCTGAAGCTACATCTATGATGGAGCTTGCAGAGTTTATTGTAAATCATGTTCGATATTAACAGAATTGCCATTTTCTGTGTTGATGAAATACATTTGCTAAGAATCAGTGACTTGGTTAACTAAGATTTATAAATGCAACCTGCTCTATTGCAACTTATGTGATTTTGATTATTTATATGAAGATAATTTGGTTATAATACTAAGCCTATATTCAAGTCAGTAAAGTCAAAGGCAATGAAAGTGTTTCTGAGCATATTAGATTTAACCAGCAGCGAAAACGACTTCAGTAAGAAGAGAGAGGCCAACATGGCTTAGCTAAAACTGTCAATTAGTGAATTTAATAAGAACCCACAAATTA
The DNA here is from genome assembly GCA_024447675.2 of Pterophyllum scalare. NCBI lineage: Eukaryota > Metazoa > Chordata > Actinopteri > Cichliformes > Cichlidae > Pterophyllum > Pterophyllum scalare. The sequence goes on along the minus strand of JAMQGT020012555.1, from coordinate 47,208 downwards.
AAATTCTAAAAAATTATTTAGATGTATCCACTGTGGTTTCTGTGTAAGTTGCTTCACTTGATGTCAGCAGCCATTTTTGTATAGGAAGTAGTATGGTGATAATCAAAGATTGTCTATAAAAGATTAGCATTTCGGCTCCTGCTATGTTTAGGTTTAGTTGTACCATCTAAAATCCAGTGAGCTATAAAAAAAAAACGTCCACTGTGCAGTTAATATGAAAGGGACTTTTAACTGTAAACACCAAAAACATTTTTTGTACCACACTGTAAACATGGTTGGTGTTGGTTTCTGGTGAAAATGAGTATTTTGAGGTTTGAGGTGTTGATTCAGATTTGAGGGTTACGTGCTGGGCGTACAGACTACGAAGTTTCAGACGAGTATAGTGATAGAAACACATGTTCATGAGCCCTGAGGGATGCGTGTGTGCGCGGAACATAGAGTGGTATATCTGGAGGATTTGACCTCTCCTCCTCTTCCTCTGTCCTCCAGCTGCTCTCTGCTGTCACGTGGAACCAGAGGGGCTGGCCTTAATTATGGGGAAGAGGTTGAATGTGACACTGATGCAGGACGTGGCGATAGCGTCTCCGGGGGCAGGGCCGAACAGGACATGCCTCACTCCCTGTTGCCACATCCTGAAACAATGAGAGCTATTGCAGACCATCTGCTGCCACTGCCCCTCCCAACAATCCTGGGCACACGGACAAGTAGTCGTGTGTGTGCACGCGTGTGAAAGCTGCTTCTCCCATCCTTCTCCTCTGTTGCTCTACCGTCACTTTAATATTCCTCCCGCTGGGGCCCCATGCTGACACACCTACCTTTCAGGAAAATGGGACACAGCAGCAGCAGGGAATGTAAAAACATTTACAAACTTAATTAAAATTGTAGCAGACTGTGAAGAATTTACTAAATATATTTGTTGTACTTGGGGAGGAAAAAGGTTTCACTCATGACATGATTGTTGTCTGTTTAATTCAGTGACTCAAATCTTCAGGCTCCCATCACATTTGAGGAGCACTGGCTGAATGTATCAGCACGATGGCGTGGTGATTAACATGGTTACTGTGCAGCAAGAAGGTCCTGGGTTTGAATCCACCATCTGTACGGGATCTTTCTGTTTGGAGTTTGCAGGTTTTCTGAGTACTCTGGTTTTCTCCCACAGCCCAAAGACGTTCAGTTACAGTTACTGGGGTCGGGTTAACTGGTGATTCTAAATTGCCCATAGATGTGAGTATGAGTGTGAATGTTTGTCTTTCTCTCTGTGTTAGCCCTGTGACAGGCTGGTGACCTGTCCAGGGTGTACCCTGCCTCTCGCCCTATGGTACCTGAGATAGGCTCCGGCCTGTAAGGATAAGTGGAAGACGATGGATAGCTGAGTCCATTTTTTAATTAAAATTCTTTCTGCAAAAAACAAATTAAAACATACTTGTTATAAACTCTTATTCTGTCCACATCTTGATTCAATTATGTACAATTTCATGCTAAGAAGGAAAGAGCCTAATCGTTGGAGCAAAATATTCACTTTCCGAGCTTGTGTTTTTTCCCCTGAGGCTCACTTTTTAGTGGCTTTGCTGGCATCCCACAGGCAGGAAGTAAAAATCTTATATTTTGTGTTGAACAGAACTGCATTAAAATAAACCATAATTAAACCCTTATTAACATGCTCGACTTGTTCATGAACTATTTACATGTCAAGAACACAAAGAGCTGCAGTAGGAGCGAGTTTGTGGTGAAATAGCATCCAATATTCAGTCTCCCTTTAGCCCTGTTGTGGTATCCACTGGAAGAATCCCTATAAAACATATCTGGCAGCTAAAAGCTTGCAGAGGAGTTCAATTATGAAGCTGGCATAGGGCAACAAATAAAGCACACACACACAGCCACGCTGTAACAACAAATGATTTTCTGTGTACTTCCGGTTTGCCTGTTGTAGCTGTTTCTGTGCTGGCGGTACGTGTCTCCCTTTTGATTAAGCTAACATGTTTTTAACATGGTGAGCCTGCCACTGCCAATTACCTATAATATTCTTGTATAGAAGGAGTGCAGTGAACGTGCAGCCTGACAACATGAAAATAATCTCTAATGAGCACTGTTAGATTTCTGCTGAAGAGATATTTAAATGTAAACTGCAGGGCGAGACATTCAGTGACGGCATTGCTTTTCGTTTCAGTGAGTATTAACTTTATCCATCGCAAAAATGGTCCATTCTGCTTTCGCTGTGAGCACTGTAAGGGCGCTGGTTCTCATGGTGTGCACATATTTTTTATTTATAGTAGCATTTTGTCATAAGTATTTTGGCACACACACACACGCCTTGCCTCTGAGGGGTGGTTAAGGTTATTTCTACCCCAGCTGCAGTAAATCCACTGTTCAAAGGATAAACTCTGGCCTACTATTTAAGCATGAATACTCAATGGCTACAGTAGGTCTCACAAGATAGAAAGCAAAGCAAAGTTTTAAAAAAATGCCATTAAATACATAAGCAGTCAGCAGCTTGTGTGAATGCCTGTCCTCCCAAATTGCGCTGTAATTCAAAGTGTCAGCTAGATGACTGTGAGGGGATGTAGCCTCTTCTTACATATGGTTAACATCCCGTTTGTCACTTTTATGGTGAAAAGTTTTGGGCCATTCTGGTGGAAAGTTGCTCTGTGAGGCGTTGTGTGGTAACATTACCTTCTCATTGAAGTACTGAAGTGTGCGCTTCCACATCTGTCACGCACTCTACATAAAACGACAGATATGTAACATCACTCGCTGATTCATCGACTCCCCTTTGAGACCTCAGGGTGAGCATTTTAATCACCACCATCTTGGTTTTCAAAACTAGATGCCTCAAGCCTTTTCAGACAGTTAAAGCGCTGGCTTCAGTTTTCAGACTCGGAGGCTACGTCCATCTTTTATGCAGTCTGTTGATCAGAGCAGGGTTTTATCTGTAACTGTTCTCATGGAATTTTATTTTTACTTTTTTTGTGTGTGAGTTTTTGTTTCTCTGCCCTTCAGAAAGCGTGAGTAAAATGATTATAGTCAGAGCTATAAGTCTTTCTCAGTTACAGCTCGATTACAACTCTCGCTGACACAAACAACGGCTAGAGAGTACGGTTTGGAAGAAAAAAACATTATAATGCAGTCTTTCTCAAAAATGAATTTGCCAGTTTGATCTTTTTTTTTTTCCAAACAGCAAATCAGCAGCCTCACCTCACTGCTCTACGGATCAGTCTAACAGCTTGCTACCTAACAGACAATGCTTTTAAGTGTGTCACTGTAGCTAGAGTTAGAAAAACTTAAAGTGTGATCACCTTTATGATAAATGAACTCCTTTCCTTCTTGCTGACACCTCCCACATAGTTCAAATTGACTTGTAAGTAAGATCAACTAATCACACGAGTAATTATCTAACACCTACCGCCACTATCATCAAATTAAAAGTGAACTCAAGATTAAAACTAATATCAAAATAAATTTAATTTAATATTTACATTTACTTGCACTTACGTTAACGAGTGTTAACAGAGAAGCGTTGGCTCCAGGTAGCAGCATCCCCTGGATCAGCATAACAATGAGGCTAATTAAGCTCTCCCACATGGCATTGTCAAATATTTATGCCCCAATATCAGCTCGCCTGTCAAATGATTACTACCTGTCGTTGGTGAGAGCACAACAAGTGCAGTGTTTTATCTTTGGTGTCTCACAGTCTCCCTTTTGTTCCTGCATCTTTTTTTGTCTCAGTATTTTTTCCTCGTCTAGGTTTTTATCTATATTTTCACCTCCTCTCCTCTTGTTCTTGCGTGAATCAGTGCTTTTATCCCTTTTTGGATGCATCATTCTTTCTGCCTGCATCTTTGTTTTCATTTTTCATAAAGTGAAGTAACTCAAAAAGACTTTTTGTTGATTTATCATCATAACCAACAGCGCTCCAAACCAAGAGCTCCACTCCTCCTTACTTTGGCTTTCTGTTGCTCTGTTTTTCTGATAGTTATAAGGGGAATAGCAGCTGCATGCAGTGACTTTTACAGAAAGCCAAGCAGACATGTTGACCATGCTTTATATATGCTGCACTCTTTATGTACGTCTTCACCTTTCTGTGCTCGATTCTGGCTGACTAATTGTAAAATATTATTACTTCTATTACTTACTAGTTATCATCAAAATATTTACCATTAACTGACAATGAGGAGTTCTGAAGGAAATTATTTTAAGTAGCAATGCCACACAATCAACAAACTTCACTTCATAGAAACTTTATAATTTTACTCAAAGTATCAAAAGTAAAAGAAATTATTCTTCAGAAAAAAATGTTCTCTGTATTTTATTTCACTGAACATGGCAGGAACTAATGTCCCCTCTCCATCATCAAGGCTTCCCTTCCAAAAGTAATTCTTAAAAACATTCTTCACTCCACACTCAGCATCACTCATGGTAGCCAAGGAGATCAGCATGAGAAAATACATCTATCAATATTGTAACTAATCTCAGAGCAGTGAAAACAACCAGAAAAAAAGCTGCTGGCCTCTCAGCTTGCCCAGCACCAGGCTCTGTTAACAGGACATGGACACGCACATGGGAATGGCAGAAATGATAGATTTCAAGGGTCCTAAGTCAAGCCGGCTTCCACAGAAAACAGCCATTTGCAGCCATGAGGTGGCATTTATTGGATGGTTACAAGGTGGCAATGAGAGATCCTTTATGAGAGAGAAGTCAGTTTGAAATGTAGGGAGAGAGAGGGCAAGCACTGCTCACCTTGCTTGCCCTGATGGAACAGCACTGGTGAATAGTGATTAGATCATGGGCTGTAGAAACCAAAGAAAATCTTGGTTGACTGAAATCATACCTTATTTTCAATCAATTTAAAAACACATTATCTCTAGATTAACCAAATCTACCACAGTGCACTTTGAGGTCTGCCCGATACAACTATGTACATGTGTTTGTGTTTGAGCTCATAGCCCAGAACTGCATGCTGATTTAAATATGTGATTTCAGCAAAACACACAAAATGCACACAGATGAACAGTAACACAAATTGGCTCCAGGGAATATATAATAATAATACAGCCAAAGTTGCCACAAAGCATCACGTAATTGTAGTGTGTTATAACTCATCACTTTACTTTATCCCTTGTTTAAAGTATCAAATTTACCAATCCAAGTTGCTGTGTGGTATACAGTATATGATCTGTGTGAGTATACTGGTTGCACATATCTCTGGTGACATCTAAAAATGATTTTTCCACTGAGTAGCTGTTAGTGGTGACTTTACCTGCTGAATTAGTATGCTTTATTCATTCGTATGTGCTAATGAGACAGTTATCCAACCAGGAACCTGGACTTCATTTAGATGATCTTTGCACAGCTCATAGATATATCTTGGGAATAACACTTGCCTCGTCTTAGGAGCAGCAGCTCATATTGGTTTACACATGTGGCAGCTCAGAAAGCTCATACATCGCTCTTTTGACCACTTGTTTCAGAAAGCACTAACAAACAATCTATAAATTATTGTCATTTAGGTTTTTGACGTGGAGGCTGTTTTTGTTATTGTGCATTCATTACATATGTACATAATGTGCTTTAGAGAAAAACAATTACCTATGGCCAATTTAGAATTACCAGATAACATAACATGCATTACAATGGTCTACAGGACTCTACAGGTCCTTGTGTTGTGACGACAAATAAAGAAATACATATAAAGCCTTGACCATCTGGTGCCGGCAGCTCTTGTCACTGTTTTCCTCAGCATCTGTGTTTACCTCTTATCTTCTAATTCCATCTCCATATACAACAACATCTGCACCACTTCCTGCTCATCATCCTTTCACTGGGACTCCATTTTGTGTGTCTGTGTGCAGATATGTGCCCACTCAACAAAATGATGTCTCCATACAAGTAAAGTGCATCCTCATTCTCAAGTGCATTACATTTTGAGGAAACTTATTTCCTCTACAGCAAAACAGCTTTCAGTCCACACAACTAAACTGAATTGTCAGTAATTTTTTTTTTTTTTTTTTTTGGAGAGAGAGAAATCTATTTCCCCCTCAACAAAAGACCTCACAATTCAAAAGACTGACAAATTTCTTCTGAGTAGGTTGACTTAAGAAGTAATGTCACAAAATTGTAACCAGTGATTCCAACATGAAATCATGATTTTCAGTTTATTTCTCTTACTTTTGTCTTTAAAAAACAAAACAAACAAACAAACAAACAAAAAAACTCAAGCTCAGTGTTTGGTTGGGTTTAGGAAAGGATCATTTTGGCTTTTTAACCACAAGAGAAGTTTCACCTTTCTGTTTTACAAAATTAAAGAGTCCACTCATCTACAGATTTACTGAAATGGAGCACCGATAGAAGAGCAGGAAAATAAAAGGTATAGTATATAATATACAGAATACATATTAATTTAGTTTTTTACAAACGTGATCTGGAAGAATATATTTTTCCCTTGAAACAATTTAATTGTTGGGTCAGCCACAATCAAATGGCAAATTTGGGTTTCCTTTTGTAAAGTAATAATATTTTCCAGAAATATAATCTCATAGTCGTCTTGATGATATAAAGTTGTTTACACAGATTTTGGCTGTAGTCATCAAATAAAAATTGTTGTTTAATTGATATATGAATATATATCAATTAAACAACATTTATCATTGATATATGTATTTATGTCAGCTGGGATAGGCTCCAATTCAATTCAATTCAATTCAATTTTATTTATATAGCACCAAATCACAACAAACAGTCGCCTCAAGGCGCTTTGTATTGTGGGTAAAGACCCTACAATAACACAGAGAAAACCCAACAGTCAAAACGACCCCCTATGAGCAAGCACTTGGCGACGGTGGGAAGGAAAAACTCCCTTTTAACAGGAAGAAACCTCCAGCAGAACCAGGCTCAGGGAGGGGCAGTCATCTGCTGCGACCGGTTGGGGCTGAGGGGAGAGAGACAGGACAAAAGACATGCTGTGGAAGAGAGCCAGAGATTAATAATAATGATTAAATACAGAGTGAAGTATAAACAAGTAAATAAAGGTGAATGAGAAGAAACAGTGCATTATGGGACCCCCCTCAGCAGCCTAGGCCTATAGCAGCATAACTAAGGGGTGGTTCAGGGTTGTCTGATCCAGCCCTAACTATAAGCTTGATCATAAAGGAAAGTTTTAAGCCTAATTTTGAAAATAGAGAGGGTGTCTGTCTCCCGAATCCAAGCTGGGAGCTGGTTCCACAGATGAGGGGCCTGAAAGCTGAAGGCTCTGCCTCCCATTCTACTTTTAAGTATCCTAGGAACCACAAGTAAGCCAGCAGTCTGAGAACGAAGTGCTCTATTGGGGTGATATGGAACTATAAGGTCTTTGAGATAAGATGGGGCCTGATTATTCAAGACCTTGTATGTTAGGAGAAGGATTTTAAATTCTATTCTGGATTTAACAGGGAGCCAATGAAGAGAAGCCAATATGGGAGAAATATGCTCTCTCTTTCTAGTCCCTGTCAGTACTCTAGCTGCAGCATTTTGGATCAGCTGAAGGCTTTTCAGGGAGTTTTTAGGACAGCCTGATAATAATGAATTACAGTAGTCCAGCCTAGAAGTAATAAATGCATGGATTAACTTTTCAGCGTCAATCTGAGAAAGGATGTTTCTAATTTTATAAATATTGCGCAGATGTAAAAAAGCCGTCCTACATATCTGTTTAATATGTGCATTGAAGGACATATCCTGGTCAAAAATGACTCCAAGATTTCTCACAGTGTTACTGGAGGCCAAAGTAATGCCATCCAGAGTAAGTATCTGGTTTGACACTGTGCTTCTAAGATTTGTGGGGCCGAGTACAAGAACTTCAGTTTTATCTGAATTTAGTAGCAGGAAATTAGAGGTCATCCAGGCCTTTATGTCTTTAAGACATTCCTGCAGTTTAACTAACTGATGTGTGTCATCTGGCTTCATGGATAGATAAAGCTGAGTATCATCTGCATAACAATGGAAATTGATGCAATGCTTTCTAATAATACTGCCTAAGGGAAGCATGTACAATGTAAATAAAATTGGACCTAGCACAGAACCCTGTGGGACTCCATAATTAACCTTAGTGTGTGAAGACGACTCCCCATTTACATGAACAAATTGGAGTCTATTTGATAAATATGATTCAAACCACTGCAGTGCAGTACCTTTAACACCTATGGCATGCTCTAATCTCTGTAATAAAATGTTATGATCAACAGTATCAAAAGCTGCACTGAGGTCCAACAGGACAAGCACAGAGATGAGTCCACTGTCAGAGGCTGTAAGAAGATCATTTGTAACCTTCACTAATGCTGTTTCTGTACTGTGATGAATTCTGAAACCTGACTGAAACTCTTCAAATAAACCGTTCCTCTGCAGATGATCAGTTACCTGTTTTACAACTACTCTTTCAAGGATTTTGGAGAGAAAAGGAAGGTTGGAGATTGGCCTATAATTAGCTAAGACAGCTGGGTCAAGTGATGGCTTTTTAAGTAGCGGTTTAATTACTGCCACCTTGAAGGCCTGTGGTACATAGCCACCTAATAAAGACAGATTGATCATATTTAAGATTGAGGCATCAATAATTGGAAAGACTTCTTTGAACAGTCTAGTAGGAATGGGATCTAATAAACATGTTGATGGTTTGGAGGAAGTAACTATTGAAGTTAACTCCAAAAGATCAACTGGAGCCAAAGAGTCTAAACAAATACCAGCAGTGCTGAAAGCAGCCGAACATGAAGATCAACCTTGGAGATGGTTTTGAATAATTTTTCCTCTAATGTCTAAAATTTTATTTGTAAAGAAATCCATGAAGTCATTACTAGTTAAAGTGAAAGGAATACTCGGCTCTACAGAGCTCTGACTCTTTGTCAGCCTGGCTACAGTGCTGAAAAGAAACCTGGGGTTGTTCTTATTTTCTTCAATTAATGATGAATAGTAAGATGTCCTAGCTTTATGGAGGGCTCTTTTATAGAGCAAGAAACTCTTTTTCCAGGCTAAATGAGTATCTTCTACTTTAGTGAGACGCCATTCCCTCTCCAGCTTACGGGTTATCTGCTTTAAGCTGCGCGTTTGTGAATTATACCACGGAGTCAGGCACTTCTGATTTGAGGCTTTCCTTTTCAGAGGAGCCACAGTATCCAAAGTCGTACGCAATGAGGGTGTAAAACTATCGATGAGATATTCTACCTCAGTGGGAGCAGAGTTTAGGTAGCTGCTCTGCACTGTGTTGGCACATGGCACTGAAGAGCATAATAATGAAGGAATTAGATCCTTAAACTTAGTTACAGCACTTTCACAAAGACTTCTACTGTAATAAAACTTATTCCCCACTGCTGTGTAATCCATTAAAGTAAATGTAAATGTTACTAAGAAATGATCAGACAGGAGGGGGCTCCAGACCCCCCCGCGGAAGCAAATGGATGGAATTGATATATGAATGCGAAAACCCTCCAAATTATGATAGATCACATTTGCATTTCCTGTAATACCAGTTTTAAAATGTTGAATGTCCAAATGTTTAAAAAGTTTATGTCCAAAAAAGATAATAAAAATGAATACTGATATTTCTACTTCTTCTGCAGATTCGAGTGTGACAAGTAAGGAATTTTAACCCCCTCTGCACTCATTTTTTTCACAAATCCATACTAAATTTTCCTCTCATTTTTTGAGCATTCAGATTTTTTGTTACTATTTTTTTTTATTTAAAATATAAGGCTTGCAGTCACTGAGAATGTCTTTTTATTATATGAATGTATTATTTAGAGCATATATAGTATGTATGAAGATCATTTGACTATAATAATTTTTCTTTGTTAATATTTTATGTGTGTAGTTGTCAACTTGAGTGATGAAACAGCAAATATAAATGCTATGTCGCCATACTTAATTATTTATAACTTCATTATATCCCATGCATATGATATTGCTGTAGGCATAAAGATACATTGTTAGATGCTTATGGGATGAGGTTTGTTGCAGGCTGCAGTGTCCGTAACAGGAAATGTCACGGTGCTTATTAACTATAGGCTGACTTGGGAGTTACGGGCAGTCCTGTTTTCCGTTTTGTTTCTATTAGTCTAGTTTTCCTTACATACAGCTTATATACGCATTTATGCATAAATGATATGATAAGTTTTACTCACTTATCTGTTAGATTTAAAAATACATGATTTTATAATTACACATAAATTGATCTTCAGCAAACTTTAACTTACTTGTGTGGACTTGTTTTCAATGAAATGTTACGCATTTGATGTGAAACATGACCATCAAAAATGTTACTGGGCTGCTTACAGTTTATCATATCATATTTGAAAATGTATGGAAATAAAGAAATTTGACTGCAACAGTTGGTAATTGTAGCAAGGGATGAAGGGATCAGCGGTTCCTTTCAAAGCTTGACGGGAACCATTTTACAAAATTTTACAATTTTGCAACTTTATCACAACATGATCATGTTGCAGAAACAATCAGAAAAGCTAACACATAACAGACCTCATTATTTTTTTGCCAATAATTCACAACTTTTGCCGGTTGACTCTCTGACTGTGGCTGACCGGTGTATGGGAAGAAGACACGATGCTTCATGCAGTATCTCCACATGTGCATCCCAGTGAATTCCAGTGATTCATTTGTATGTTTGTGACGGCATACATATTGTTGAAGAATCTGATAATTCTTCAGGCAATCATGATAAAATAGTTGTTAACAGTAGAGAATAATTTCCACATTTTCACGCTGCAGATGTACTTTCTGGGTGGGTTTTGATTCCTGGGTAGACCCAATCTGTCATTATAAAACATCAGAGAACACCACAGTGGACTGTGTTTGTCTTGTGTGATATATACACTACTCCGCTTCAACAAAGCAAAAAACAAAGTGTTCTTTTTGGATTTGTCTTGTAATAAAAAGACTTCAGCTGTGCAGTAATCTGTTAAACTGTGAGGAAAGGCACACACAGTGCCACCTCCTACCGCTTGAGATATGGATTTATATCAGTTAGTGCGCACCCAGGTGCACTTTTCTAAGCTTTGCAGCAGGTATACCTGTGAGAACATCCTGCGCACGCACACACACGGCACCTGTCATCTAGGTAAACTGTTCTGCTCTGTCTAACAGAAGAGGAGGACTCTGTCACAGTTTCACTTGTCTGTTGAAAAGTTTGTCAGCGTGCAGCTCAGTGAATGGCAGCTCCTTGTTGGAGTTGCCGAATCACAGGCAGATTAACGCACCTTTCTCACACCAGTTTCTTCTTTTGATAGAGAACCCTTCCATTCAGTTCTCCTTCCCACGAGCTGTTCCCTGCCAGACAATGCAAACAGCATGTTCCCTGACAGGCTCTAATCTGCTCAGCCAAAGCACTTTCGGCGCTGTGTAGCTTCTTGGACAGGAGCTTCTGTGATAAGGGCTGCTGTTCTCTAAAGGCGCTCTAATTAAATGCATCGCTAGTTTTGACACCAACAGGAGACGGGTGGCATCAGAAAGGCACCGCCCTGCCCTGCATGTTGATTGTTGTTTTGTGTGTTTGGTTTGTTTGCAGCACAAAGAGATAACGGGGCTTACGCATTGAATTCAGCCACCTGAGGTCTTTGCATGCCCCCATTGTGGAAAATTATTTCGGCCCATGTTGAAGATGATGATGCAGGTGTTTTCAAGTTTGTGCCACTGGTCTAAGTTCCCGCTGCAGCAGGAAAAATGGAGCACAGTGGGAGATATTCAGGCTCAATTTCCTCCCTCATGAGCTGAAGTTGTTGAAAGCAATACTGCGTATAAGACTCAATTATCGTAGTGCGTAATTGCTGGCTGAGATTATTCTTTTTTCTTCAGAGAAGGCCATTTTACTGCCATTTATACTTACAGTATGAAATATATTGCCCACACAGGGATAAATGTCCATCACAGGAATGAAAAGAAATTTTTTTTTTTGGTTCTCATTTCCTGAGTTTGCTGCTGAGTTTTCATATCCAAAAATGCATTACATTATGCTCTGCTAGCTGTCAATCACTTGACGCGCACAATAAAAAGTAAATGCCCCCAGAAAAAAAAGAGAAATAGCCCCAAAAAGAAGAAAAGGAGAAGTTTAGTTTCAGACAGTATTACATTTAAAGCGTTACAGTGACATGCCGTCACTCAAGCTGAGCGTATGTAAATCAGTCAGCACTGTAATGCAGACCAAACTTTTTGTCATCAAAGTGCTGCAGTACAGGAGAGGCTCAGTTCTCTGTATTTGCAAACGGGTGTCAGCAATAGCTGACGCTCTGCACTCACAGTCTGCTGCACATACTGTATGTGGGTGTTAAACTTGTACTTGTAAACCATGAAACAATTGAATGGTGAAGTCTGTTGGATTCTGCATGATGTCCACGTTTCTGCTGACGGGCCCTATTACAAAAGTTACAGCAAACAGCATTCATCTAAAGTATCAAAGGGCAGGCACACAAGAAGAGAGCGGCAGCAATTCGCTTTACATGTGGCCAGGGCTGTCTGAGATAGCACATCTGAGACCAGCCTTTGTGTGGAATTATTGTCTGAGTCTATGGCAAATTTTCTTATAGCACAGCAAATACATCTTGATTTGGACCTGCACAGAGGCAAAATTGATGCTGATCCTCTCGTCCAACTCCCGGGAGCTGATCTCCAAACTGTTGGTATAACCTGAGATTTGAATTGGAGTCCTGATTTATGTTGTGCATTACAGAGAACAGCAACAATCGTATTGCAATCCCGCAAACACGTGATACTGTTTGCACTCCGTTATTTACTTAAGTTGGAAACTGTCGCTGTGGTTTTCATGTGGTTGATGTTCCATGCATTCAATTGATTGCAGCTATTTGCCGTGCGGTGACTGACACTTGCACACAAGCATAGTAATTTCTGTAAAAATATCTATTATTGGAAATCCTTATTTTCTCACTGTGAAAATGAAACAAACAAACTGATTAGCTGCTTATACAAGTGCATCATAGAAAAAAAAATAAATGAAAAATCCCATCTTCTGTTTGTGCACGTTTGTATGCTGAAAGCAAAGCTGTGTGCGAGTCTCAATTATCATGGTTTGTAATTGCAGGTTGAGATTAACTTCAGTGTACAAGAAAATAGACTGAGGATGAGAGAGGTCAGAGAACAGGGTAATGCAGATGTAGGTGTGTTATTGTGTATCAAGACAATCTACTGAGACAATGAAGGATGATCACATTTAAAGGATGGAAGGAAGCTGCTCTGATTAAGTCATTTTCCAAAAAAAAAAAATGCTTTAGCTAATAAGTTGATCACATAAATTAGTGGTGACACAAGGAAGCAGAATGTTCATGTGAATGTGACACTGCTAACAATATCCAGACATAATTATTGCTGATATGGAGCAAAACTGACAACAATCAGGCAACAAGGTGCCATGTGTCATAACATGATAATGTACAGTTGAGTCCTGTGAAAACTTAAGAGCATCCTCACTGCTTCCAATGGAATTAAGAGGGCAAGCTGCAGCCAGGCGCTGCTAATCAAATGCACTTGATGAACTGATCAGCAGCAGCCAGCACCTCTATAAAAACAGACATATTGGCAGTTTGCCAGTCTGGAGTGTTCAGGTGTGTCTTAACAAATTCACCCCAAGGTCGGAGAAACAGCACACAACACACAAGAGCTACATCGCAAACTCTACAGGCCTCAGTTTGCATTTTAAATGTTAAAGTTCATGTGAGTATGATTAGAATAATGCACAGTGCTGCATTTGGTGGAAACCAAACATAGCATATCAGCTCTGTTACGGTCCCTAAATGTATCGCTCAAGGGAACCTGACAATGGCAACGCTGCTGCCATTCAATAAGCTTTTAATAATGATGAAATAGTTACTTACAAAGGACAAACAGAAGCAAAAAGAAATAAAGAGTTGAGAGCTCAAACAGACAAACAAGGAAGAAGACCATGAACCAACCAACCTAAACTAGTTTTGGTAAACTAGACTAATAGAAACAAAACAGAAAACTGGGCTGCCTGTAACTCTCATCTCAGGCTACAGTTAATAATCAAAGCTGTAAATCAACAGAAAGATAAAGCTGGTGCTGGTGGAGGTGAGGGAGGAGCAGCACAATCCACCTTCTCTGGGTTTATATTCGTGCGGCAAGCCTTCAGCAGCCAATCAGCATGAAGAATAAATCAGAGATGTAAGATGGCAGATTAATGAGGGTGATAATAAAAACACAACAATATGATGACTGGACCAGTGTACTGAGGTTGGCATAACAAGCACAAACACCTCATCCAGTGGTGCAGAGGTGATGATTTGGGTTTGTTCTGCAGCCACAGGACCAGGAAACCTTGAAGTCATTGAGTTGACCATGAACTCCTCGGTATCATAGAGTTAAATGTGAGGCCACAGCAAAAAGCTGGGCTGAATTTGGGTCACGCAACAGGAAGCTGATCCCAAACACAACAGCAAATCAACAGCAGAATGGCTGAAAAAGAAAAGAAGGTGTTGCAATGGCCCAGTCAGAAGTCCAGACTTCAGCTCAACTGAAATAATGCTACTGAACCTTTAGAGAGCTGTGCATAAATGAATGCCTGCAAACCTCAGTGAACTGAAGCAAGAGTGGACTAAAATTGCATCACAATGATGTGTGAGACTGATAATCATACATAAAACTATTACTTCAAGTTATTGCTGCAATTTCCTGAATCATGGGCTATACTTTATTTTCCAAAGGACTGCATAGACTTCTGTTTCACATAACTACAATAGTGCGAGGTTCAAATAAGAGATGAACCACATGACAAAAAGGACACAGTCTAATATGACATTTTTCACCCAAATGCCCCATTTTTTTTTAGTTGAATTGAGGTTGCGACTCCATAACCAGGCATGACTTTTATTGTTTGATATCAAGAGTTTCTCCACAAAGGCTGTATTATGCACAGTGATCCGCGTTAAATGAACCATATCTGAGATTGCCATTCAACCTTTGCAACAAATTTACCCGAATTTCTGCTTTTTCCAAACACCTTGCTGAGCGCTGAATGACAGTCGACGTGGGAACCTCAAAATTAAATGGATTCAATAATTCAAAGTTTACCTTGGAGAAACATGCACACAGACTGTACAAAGGCACTTGTCTCCACCAAGCTCTAAAGTTTCACATTTGCGAAAGACAACAGAACCTGACGGACAATTTTGAAGTTGAAAGTGCCTTATCTCTAAATTTGTTTCCGTCTCTGTCTCATTCAGAGGCAGCAGCAGCAGCAGCTTCATCCAGTGGACTTCAAACAGACCAAAAGAATGTGACTGATCAGCTGCCGTGGCTGCGTCCTACAGAATAAGCCCACTTTTACAGACACACTCAGTAATGCAGTCACACAATCTCCGGCTATTCGGGTAAAAAAATAAATAAATAAAGGAGTTTCCATCAGCAAGAGACAATGTTGTTGTAAGATGGGAACCTGTTTCTACTGACCTCTACATTGAGAGCTGATGAATGTACTAGCACACACACGCAGGCAAAAGAACAACAAGGGCTCTCTCTTTCTGTCTCGCAGCATCCAAGCACTCATCACCCAGACACAGTCCTCTTTTTCTCCCTCACTCCCAGACACGCACAAGTACACAAAAAAAGAAATGAGCTAACGTAAACAAGCGCGTGCACGCACATGCACTCATACATGCACACAGAGAGTCCTATCGTGCCTTATTTTTAGCTGTTCCCCCTACCCAGCCCTGACCTACATCGCAGCATGAATAAAGCAGCAGAGAGATGAAAAAGAAGCTCATATTGGGAAAGGGGTGGGGCGGGATGGTGGTGGTGGTGGCGGTGGTGGTGGGGATTCAGGGGAAGTGAAGGAGGGCGGCTGGTAGGGAGAGAAACACACACACACACACACACTTGCAAATCCAGAAAAAGGAACCCCACCCCCTGCTGTGAAATGACAGTTTCAGTTCTGTCAGCAGGCCTCACCTGCAACAGCGCTCCCCGAGGAAGCAGCGGAGGGCGAATACACACACGCGCACAGGCACACGCGCTTGCAAACACAGGGGATGCAGGACCTTGAAACAACAGCAAGTCTCATCGTGCCTCAGACTTGACACTAGAGGCTGGTCTCGCTTTAAGTGAAAGCCTGACAAAAGCAGCAAGCGCTCGACTTTGAATTATCGAGTCTCTGTGTCGACTGTCATCACCCCTTGAACAACACTTTGGTCCCTTCCGCCAATAAAGGTTAATCAAATGAGTAGCTTTTTAGGCGGAGCAGTGCTTCGGGACAAGATGAAAATTGGATTCGGGTGCTGTTGCTCTGCCTCAAAGCACTCAAATAAGTTCCATGTTTTTGATCTAGGAGATCAATGCTTTGTTACGCCTAAGGCCGGCGAGCCTTTGTACGCCTGAATACATGATCGGTCTCTCTTTGACTGTGGAATTTAACACTCCTACTGTACACTCTACAAGGATGAAACTCACTGAGGAAAAAAACCCTATGGGTGCTGCATGTAAGTCAATTACATACTTCATACACATTCATTCTATTGTAAGGGGAAAGTGTGAGCTGAACACCTCAAGGCTGGAATGTATTTATCCAAGGAGAGGATATGGAAATACTGTCCTCGCTCTCGCCTTCCCTTTAGTGGTGGAAAGGCCTGTTAGCCTCAGGAAACTGGTTCTCTTCTGCTCACATCCGCATAAATACTCAACACTGTACAAATACACGCACACAAATTTAGCCCCCCACCCCCCACCCCCCACTGCATAACGCCTCCCTCGTGTGTTTCCAATCCCATTTCATCAGCAGTCATCCAGCTCTGCTAATGCTTCCCTGAGCTCCGTGTTTTAGTGCTCATACGATGTCTTTCAAGCTACATTAGGAAGAGAGAGATTGTGTGTATGAAGAGAAGATGTAATATATCATGATATTAGCTGCACATAATAGATGTCAGGGAAGATGCTGTACTCCCTGCTCTCCTCTGTCCTCTTCAGTTGATATGTCCTTATCTCATCAGCCTTTCTGTTCCTTTCTGCTCCTTTTCTTGATTGCTTCTGGTCTGCTTGATTCAAAATCCACTCTCACTCTCTCTCCGTCATACTGGGTACGGATGTCTATTGCTCTATTCAAACCACACACACACAATCATTTAGATATTAAAGTAGGTAAAAATAAAACCTTTAAAGCAATACTTAAACTTAAGTTTCCTTGTTTGTCTGAGATTTGTGCCGAACTCTAATTAATGACTCATGCATCAAAATGGGGCTCAGACCCCTGGCTTTTGTGAGGTGATTAAAAGCAGTTCAATAAGCTGCGTTCACCTGCTTTGTTAGTCGCAAAAAGGAGTCAGTGTGTTTTTAAAGAAGTGTCAAAGAAATATTAATTCACTGTATAATCTCTCTTTGTCCTCAGATATTGATGAGTGTGCGACGCAGATGCACTACTGCCAGTCCAACACAGTGTGTGTCAACCTGCCCGGCAGCCATCGCTGCGACTGTCTGCCAGGATTCATCCGAGTGGACGAGTACTCTTGTACTGGTACGTCTGCATGCATGCAGATATGTTACTGACTCGCTTTAAAGACTGTCATCAAAACTGAGCAGTTGTGTGCCAGTATTTAATGATTTTTTTCATTTATAGGGAAAGGTTTAGTCTAGAGATTAAAGCATCTTTTAAATTGACGTGTTAAGCTCAGGTCAAACGAGGGTTGTCCAGTGTGAGGTGTGATGCCACTGAAGCCCTTTGGCTTGTGAAAATTCTCCTGACATGTAGCGCATGCATTTGTAGATGTTTATGTCCCCACTTCCTTTTATCCACTGCAGTGTTGCTGTGCAGGCTTTTTTAGTCTCACTGGCGGATGGACTCTATGGCAGTGTTAGATGAAATTTTTGATTGGTTTCCTTGAAAGTTAGTACCGAAATTATAGGAAACCAGAGCATGAAGCTCTGAAATTTCCCTGATCATGTGACTTTCATTTAGCAATACCAGCAGGCTGCTGTGTGTCTCGAATGCAGCTAATAGATAACTACGTATCTTGAGAGGAGTCAGTGCAGTACTTTATGACCAAATATTTGCAAATATAATTACATTTCTTTCAGTTTTGACAAGCTACTGTATTGAGTGAAAACCAGTATGTATGGTAACACCCTCGGTGCAAAAAATGTGTCTTGCCTTCGTGGATGGTTTCCCCATTCAACAAGTGTGGTGGGGATAAAGTTTTTTTAACTCATCCATCTAGACACTGTGGCATCTACACTTTGACTGGCAGATATCCTGACACAGACTGCTAGCCATCCAGTGGACTAGTTGTCGCTAGGCCTCGCCTCTGCTAATTGCATCTATTCACTATTGTGTGATTCAACCAATCCTAAACATCTGCGTTTCTGTTTTGGTGATTGAAATTCTGGCATTTGATTAGTATGTTACACAGTACTAAGTAGCAGATATATGTGTGTTTGTGCAGCTCACTAACCAAGCTTGTTAGTATTAGCTGATAACTTAGTATTCACCAAAAATTTTTAAAAAAAGGCGGCAGCAGAGAGACTAACATTGAGGCTTCACAAAGTCAAGTTCAAAACTAACGGGTTGATGGCACAGTCACTCTGTGTTTAGTCAGTGGTAAAAATACATACTGTGTTTCAAGGGGTGTATGCTGCTAATCTGTGTAGACACATCATGGATGCTGAATTAAGCAGCTTGCTGTCTTATCTGCTGGGGTGAGTTGGGGGGGGTTGCTTTTGTTGGTAGGTGTTTATGTTTTGCTTATAAAGAAAGTGCACAATGATAATAAATGAATAATTGCCATATTTGGGTCCAGATAACGCTGTGATTCATCTCTTTGTCAGTTTTAGCTCTTAATATTTGCTGGCGCCTTCACGCTGACTCATGCTGCTTGTGCGATGATTCTTACATGTGTTAAAAAATGTTAGCTTCCATCAGCCACCGGGTACTGCTGTTCTGAAACTGTGCCGCTGAAACCTTTACTTCATTATCTGAAATTAAAGCATACACAGGAATGAATGCAAACTGATGAATGCCTCAGCAGCTGTCTTTTTAAAGTTTCAGAGAATCAGTGTGCGCCATGGAAAAAGAATGGCTGATTGCTACCATTTATTCATTTAATGGCTTTTCTACCCTAGATATTCTTGATAAAAAATGTTTTCCTTTACAGTATTTTGCCTGACCTTCTCAGAGGTAAATGTCAGGACAAAGTATGGTACTTCCTCAGCAAAACATATACCCACTTTTAACAGCACAGACACTCTACATTTATATTTGTGGATTTGAACAGACACTGCACTAAATATATATATATATATATATATATATATATATATATATATATATATATATATATATATATATATATAGGCCATGTGCTCCATGAAGAAAGCTTCTGTATGCATGCATGAGTATAAAATAAGAATTTGCCATGTTGCATGTACACATAAGTAGGCTACCTAAAGGTTACAGCATGCCCTCTGCCCCTTACATACACCTGTAAAGGTAATCTCACAATAACAAGGTGGTGGGTGTATTCCCTGCTTTGGCAATATTTTTTCCGTTGCTCACACTTTTTTTTATATATATATAAATACACTCTCCATTCTGTATATGAATTTTTCATTTTAAATGCTTGTTCATACTTCCAACCGAAACGTCTCATTCAAAGCTGTTTTTTTGCCTCTTTCTTTTGATTGTGGAGGCTAACTTAACTTGTGTGACTTAACATCTTGCAGGCCTTGGATTGATCCTTTTGTTTAGAGCGGCATGTTTTCTCAAGAGTAGCTAGAATGTGCTTGGTTGCTGCTGTTTCTCCAGAGAAGTGTTCTTTAATTAGCTCACAGTTGGCAGTCATGCAGGGACAAGGATCCATGGACAATCAATCCATTTTGCAGCTTGTAAACTGTCCTGGCAGCTGACTGGGAGCCCAAGGAGCACTCTCTACATCTGCTGGGAGAGATAAATTGTCTCGCTGTCTCCCTTTTCCCTCTTCCTGCTTTTCCTTTAGCTTCTCCTCGAGGGTGTCAGAATCTGCGCGTGGATGTAAAAGGGTTCGCAGCTTAAGGTGGTGACTGTTCATGTTTCACAATGGTAATGCGATTGCGCATTAGTTTGTGTAATTGGTTGCTTGTGCCGAAATCTGTATTGTCATTTTCCATTGTGTCTGGAACCTAAAAGGTTTTTGGTAATGATATTGCCACTGCATTAAGGAGGAAACACAAAACTGGAAACCAGTTTCTTTTTATTTATTCTTCTTCAATTAGCATGGAGGAAGTGAGCCCAGGCTTTTCAGTAAACTCCAAATTCGATTAAGTCTTTGGAGTTGTGGAACTTTAATCATCAAATAAAATGGAAGCAGTGTTTCCCACAGATTTAGATTATGTCTGTGTGGGGTGGGGTTTTATGGGTGTCTATGTGCTCACACTGTTGTGTGGACTCACAAGTTCTGTTCAAGAAACTTTTGCCTTTTATAAGTTTCTCTTCTTGGAATATTTTATAGGCCAGTAAATAAGTAACTGCACACATTCATTCAGCTGTTTCTCCAGTGAGTGTCTCAGTCAGCTGATGCGCATCAGCTTCACCCTCTTAAACTGCAGCCCTGATGTTAGTCCTTGTTCTATTCTGCAGCCTCAGTGAGCTCTGCACAGTGGGATACGAACCGTGTCCCACATGAAACATGTCCCACTGTGCTGCAGGTTCTCTTTAGACCAGCCCTCCAGTTCTGGCTAGCAAGCAAGTCACCTGTGAAAACATGAGAAGAAGAAAGGATTGTGAGAGCTTGTTTTACAGCAACTGAACTTTAAAACAAAAATTCAGAAATTCCTTCACAAACAGTGGTTGAAGTTCCTGCAGGACATCGATTGAACTGCTCGGCAACCTTATTTCTTTAGGAATATATCCAGATTAACCTCAAGTCCCCTGTTGCAAAGAGACGCATCCACAGATGGACTACCTATCAGCGCAGATTGACTCAAACTTATTGCAACATGTTGGCAAACTGTCTGTGTTTATCAAATAAACGGCAGTTATTAGCAAACCTTTGCCAATCTGTCTGAAAGCGATTGCAGTCTGAGTTGGGCCACGATCATCTGGAGACAGGTTGCCCCCATCAGCTGACCTGTGCAGTCACCTTGCAATCAAAAGTAGCTGCTCAGAGGTTGAAGGTGTTGCATCCACCCCGTTTTCCTGGCAAAGAGTTTGGCTTTATATTTTTACTCGTGTGACTGAGCCATTCGTTGCAGATGCTGTCAACCTCTCAGGCAGATGAAATAATAATTTTTTTTAAATAAATGCTAAAAGGAATTACCAGATACACTTTGACTCTTTCCAATAGCACTTTTATGTTTGTTCAAGTCTTTTGACTTCTGGACAGTGTTCATGGATATATTGGATGTGTCTCTACAGACATTCTCTCAACTTCTTCCACCCAGAAACTCAGCTTACATCACTGTAGGTCCCGTCCTTAATATTACAATATGAGTAGCCCCTTCCTTAGAGGAATATTGGCTATAGTGCGCTTACACAGCATGTATAACGTTTTGCTTTAGTTTCTCTCAGCTGTCTGTCTCTCCTGCCTGGTGGAGGGGATAGTGCTTTGCGAAAATAGCACCGTGTAAACAATGGGAGGCCGAGGTAATTGTGGTTCCACTTGATTTCACCTCTATAGAAGTAAGCAAGCAGCTCTGGAGAAACAGTGGAAGAAAGGAAGGAGAAAGAAGGGAGGCAGAAAGTGTGAGCTTTCTGTACTTCCCCCTCTCAAAGTTTGTATGCAGCCTACAGCAGTCTGGGATATGTTTACCTGCTGCCTACACATTCAAAATAACATCTGGTGTCCCTATTTAAAGGGCATTTGATGCAGGGGTGATTATGTGTACATGGTTTGTAAAATAATGTTGTCATTATCATTGGTGTTTTCATCCACCACCTCAGGGATCACTTGTCAGTCAAACCAAATAGGTGGTTAAAAATAGGTGCTGGACCCACCTCCTTGCACGGAATATGTGCAGTTTTTCTTGCTGTAATAAGAACTGATGCTGGATTTGCAGCATTGTACTTACAGTCACCGAGTTTGCCTTCAAACGTGCCTCAATTCTTCATGGCGACAAGGTGCTAAAAACACTCCTCACAAGTTTTGTTCCATATGACAGCATCACACACCTGTTGCAGATTTGTTGGCTGCACATCCATGTTGCGACTCACCCGTTCCCGAAGGTGAGCCACAGAATTTGGAATTTTGGAATGATCTGAACATTGCAACATGGAGTGTGTGTCAAGAAAATTACCCCCCCCCCACACACACACACCATCACCAGCAGCATGAGCCACCCATGCTTTCATGTTGTTTGCTGGCAAATTCTGACCCCACTATCTAAGTGTTGCAGCAGAAATTGAGACTCATCAGATCAGGCAATGTTTTGCCAGTCTTCTAATGTCCAGTTTTCAACAGTGTTGCTGAATGTGTTGTGCATTCAGATATGTTTTTTTTTCCCTATACTTTGGTTCTAACAGGTGGTTATTAGAATTACTGTCGCTTTCCTATTAGCTTGAAGCAGTCTGGCCATTCTCCTCAACCTCTGACATCAACAAGCCATTTTCACCCTGAGAACTACCACTCACTGGATAGTTTCTCTTTTTCAGGCCATGCTCTGTGGACCCTAGACATAATTATGTGGGAAAATCTCAGTAGATCAGCGGGTCCTGAAATACTCAGACCTTCCCATCTGGCAGCAACAACTACCTTTCTTCCCTGTAATGGTGCTTAGTTTGAACTTCAAACCCTTGGGCACATTCTTTCTTTGCCTTGTTGGCAGCTTTTGTTACACCTTTCAATAACTTTTATGTGCTGTCAAACTTACAGGTTTTCTATTAATTAAAACACCAAAGATCTAGAAGGATAGAAAGTGAGGCTTGATGCTTTTTTTTTTTTCTTACTGCAACTTTGACTGTGAGCTCTGTGCAGGTTCATTCTTTGCTTTTTTATGCTGGTTAGTGTGAACACAAACATAGTAACTGCAGTCAAAAAAATCTAAAATGCTCCAAGTAAACCCTCAGCAAGGCCACTTTGGTTATTAATGTGTTGTTTATGTAATGGTAACAATGAATTACCCTAGCTACACTATTCTGTCTCCTGTGGTTGGGCCAGTCTGTATCTAACACAAAAAGATCAAACAAACAAATAAAAAAACAAAACCCACTTCAGCTCCTGATTAATGCTTCATCTGCGAGAAGCTTTAGCTTTGCACACTGTATGACAAATCGACTCAAGAAACGTAATTATTAAAATGAGTTAGTCAAAATATTAATATTTACTAATTTCACCACATATGTAAGAGTATTGGTTGATTGCTGATTTTTCAAATTCAAGATTTTTATAGGCCACATGATAATATATGAGTGGTTCTTTTGTTTTTTCTTTGTTTAATTGAGATACTTTTTCATTTTTGATTACTTCAAGCAGAGTTTGGCTACCTTCTTGTGTTCTCATCTGATTCTCATTTATTGTTACTTTAGCTTGTAATAACGAATGGTGCTTTTTCACAGTATTGACTGAAATAACCGATTCAGACCGCAGCTTCTGTCCTCATCTGCACTCTGCAGATCAATACTTGATTTTTTTTTTTTTTTTGGAAAAATCCTGCTGTTCATAATATGCTCAGTCACTGCTTTATGGCTGACCAAAAGAAGCTGCCATTAATTTCATGCATCAGTTGCCACATATATTCTTCTAAAGCCAGCAATGGGAAAGGCTGCATCCCCCCCCCACCCCCAAGATGCATTACATGTTTAATGAAAATTTAATCAAATCCAATTCCAATTATACATCTAATGATTGTGGAGCTCAGGTGTGACGAGCCTGGAAACCTTGGCAACTCTCCCTGTATACATTAAATGTTCAAAAATAGGGGTCATGCTGTTAAACTGGCCGGGCACCGGCCGATTTAATAAGCCCATCAAACACAGTTTGGCAAGGAGATGGAAGGGGCCAGAAAAGTTTCCCTTAGTCCTCGCTTTCATCCATTTGTAATTGCCTCTGAGAAAGCTAGTGTTTAAATTTAGCTTCCCCATGAAGGCTGAATGTAAGGAGCATTTCTTCTCGCTCATCACCAGACTGTACAACCATCCAAAGTGATGTCTGTAATCATGTTAGGCTCCTTTTCTGTAAGACTGTCTCTTCTTCTTTGATGCATTGTCTTCCTGTTCCCTTGGCTGAATACAGATAGAGCTGCGTAGAGTAATATTGGTCTGTGACTATGCATGGGAGGGATGTTTACTGACAGAGCACATTAATGGAACATGCTTTCATTAGTGTGAATTGCAACCTGGATATCTTTATTGCCTTTAGCTGTGTATTTCACTGGGTTTCAAAGGAATTGTATTACAGTTCTGTGCCGCCACTGTCCCGCAGAAAGGATTTAAATGCTGTGTACATGAACATGTTATATGAAGCATAATCTGAGGTTTTAAATTAACAGGTTCTGAGTAATTTATGTTAATAATTGTATGTGACTTTAACTATCTGTCAGGTGTTTTCAGTCCCATTCCTGCAGGTTTATAAAATAAAGCACCTAGCCATGCAGTCTGCCTTTTTAAACATTTGTGAAAGAACGGGTGATTCTAAAAAGCTCACTGAAGTTGAGTGTGGTACTGCAATATGATGACTCTGTTGCAGAAACTCAGTTTATGAAACTTCTTCCCTCATGGATGTTCTATGATCAGCTGTAAGTGGTATTATTGCAAAGTGTTGCATAGTGCACAAAAGTTGCCAACGCTCTGCTGATTCAGTGACATCAGAGTTCCAAACCTCCTCTGGCATTAACATCAGCACAAAAACCGTGTGCCAGGAGGTTCATGGCATTGGCATAGCTTTCTAATGGCTGAGGTGTAATGTGTAGGTGTCCCAGTATTTTTTTTTATTTTTTATTTAGACCAAGCTGTGCAGTTTTAAATAACTCCCAACCAGACACTTAGGGAACTAACCCAATAAATGCCTCCTCTAAAGGGAAACAGCTTTCAGACCCTAAGGAGGGAGCCTGTTTATTAGAGGGGGTCAATGGTCTATTGACTTTGATACTGATTGTATATGAGAGGATAGAAACAGTGACCTGGCCTCACCAGAAAATAAGAAAAAGGAACACAAAGAAAGATAGAAAAGAAAGACTGAAAAGAAAGGGGGATGGGGGTGGTATTACTTGCATCACAGTAATGTCTGTGTAATACATAATAGTGACT
Organism: Pterophyllum scalare; assembly: GCA_024447675.2. Classification (NCBI taxonomy): domain Eukaryota; kingdom Metazoa; phylum Chordata; class Actinopteri; order Cichliformes; family Cichlidae; genus Pterophyllum; species Pterophyllum scalare. The sequence goes on along the minus strand of JAMQGT020012555.1, from coordinate 22,019 downwards.
GGGACTACTAATTCTTTATCAGTCTTACATTAGTAAATGAAAAAAACAAACATTTAAAAAATTAAATAATGAAAAAAGGATATTATTTGTGTAGGGGAATAATGCACAAACTAGTTCATTTAATATGAAAGTAACAAAAATAATAGTACAAATAATCATTATAAAAAGATGACTTGCATGCAGTATTAAAACAGCTGTAAAAGGTGTGATTAAATTATTGATTTTTTTCCCCCCAGGTAGAATACTGCAGGCAAAATCAGAAACGTTTCCCACCAAATTTTAGGGAATCCATGTCCTTCAAGGCTAAATGCTATAACAGGCAGTCAATATTATTTCTCCTGTGACATAGAACAGATCTGTGCTGAGTTTGAATCTTGTCAAGGTGAGCAGCAAGGCTAAGGCTGAAAGTGAGCATGACGACTTTGCGTTGCCAGAAAAAGAGGATAAAAAAAACCTTGAAATTTCTGCCATGCTCTGTTCTGTTTTATGAGCCTGTCACTGGTCATTAAATTTCACATTACTGAAGTGTTCAGCGTGACATTATTGAAAGAGGCGTCGATTGAAGCTTAAGAGATGAGGACATGTTTTAGAAATTTATTATGCAAAGTAAAAGTGAATCATGAGGTGTTTGTTTTACCCAGAGATGTCCCTTTACATATGGATTCAGGAGTGACACATGTGCAATCAGGAAAAGTTAAAAAAAAAAAAGTCAAGAATAAATAGGCATCCAGCTAAAGCGTAGAAGAAGTCAAGTGGTGGTGCGGAGATTACAGCGGTATTTACTTACCCGAGGATAAACGATCAGAGTGAAAAAAGGGAGCTTTTAAAGGCTCTCCATACATGTCACTCAGTCAGCTGATGGTGCCATAGAAAAGGAAATGTAATTATTAAACTGTACGTGAGAATGCAAATATGTCTAAAATGCATCTGGATTACATGTATTAAATTATATTGCATTACTTATCCACTTTATCCACATCCACTTTACAGTGGGGGGGGGGTCTTTTTTTTTTTTTTTACAGCTTGGGAGTGATAGCTTTTTTGCCATTCATTTACAAGTTGCTCTGTGAGTCAGTCATAACATTGTCCCCATTTGAAAAACTCCTGGGGGTCTTCTCTCAGCCTTCGTTATTTATCGAGATTCTCGTGTTCCTTCTTCTCAATGTTGCCATCGCTTAGTATTGCAATTGCTATCACTATGATAGCTATCATTACAATAGCTATCGAAATACTATGGCTTTCTTCCTTTGTTTGTCCACCACTACTATGTCCAGTTGGTTAGCTCTGTCATTCTCGACCACCCTTGCCTGAGGTGCTCACTAAGCACATGATCCTCTGTGGCCATCTTTCTGATGTATTGATGGATCTATGCTGTTTCATCCAGGATAGTGGTTCTGACACTCCCTAGTCCTCGGCCCATATACATGTCATCCATGTAGAGAAGGTGGCTGATCTTTGCTCCATTTTGTAGTCGGTATCCGTAGTCTTGTTGATGAACTGGCTGAGGGGATTTAGGCATATGCAGAACAGCAGTGGGGACAGAGCACCTTGGTGTGTGTGTGTGTGTATATATATATATATATATATATATAAAGTGGGTAAGTGTGGCTCATATGAACTGGTGTGGGTACTCACTTGGACTGGTACTGTGTATATATATATATATATATATATATATATATATATATATATATATATATATATATATAAAGGATGCCAGTACTGCAGAGATTTCAGAGAGATGTTCTGCTATTCTTCAGGGACATTTTGTCAGCTGTACTTTGCTGGAGGGGTCTAAAATAACACAAGGTATTCTGTTGGATTCATTTTATGAGACTTGTCCGTGTCAAAGTTTCACTTTTTTCTTTTTCAGAAACTGTTGTGTGATTTTGACAGTGTGCTTTAGATCATTATCATGCTGGAATATTCTTCCTCTGCAAAGCCTTTCAAAATTGGGACTCATCTTGTCAGCCAGCATTTTGGTATATCCACAGTTATTCATGATGCCATCTGTAAATGTCATCGCTCCAAGACCTTTTGTACTCATACAGCACGATTTCATCATACTCCCACCTCCACTGTCAGGACTATGCATTCACTGGAGTCCTGGCCAGAGTGACAGCAAGCAGGATGGATCCTAGCTGAACAGATGTGTCATGGTCTCACTTGAGTAAAGAATCTGCTCCCAATATTCATTCTTCAGGTGTTTTAAAGTTTTATCTTGCATATTTGTGCTAAGGAGCAACTGTGGTCCTGTGGTTTGTTCTACCTGATTATCAATACTGCACTTCCACTGATTTTTTCTTGGTCAAGGATCTCTGTGCATTGTTTCCCATCTTTTTGAAGTCACATCACATTTTTTAAAATTCTTCTGGCATTTCTTTTGGGCATGGTGCCATGATGCAGCTAAACTGACAAAGTGCTGCTGTTTGCAACTCATTTTATATCCATGCTCTTGAAATTCATCTAATTAGAAATCATAGATGCACTCAGTTTTGTTGCACCAAGTTTCTACTTTAGGGCCTTTTTCTTTTTTGCTTTTTTTTTTTTTTTTTTTTTGCTTTTCTATAAAAGGAAATGCTCTACATATCCATTTAAAAATAATGTATTGAGTGGTGATCCCAGTTTGAATCATTCACTCTTTTTGTTGTTTAGCTCTAGTGTTGATGAAAAACATGTTATTTTTTCATCAAAATGAGAAAATAACCTCTGCCTCTGATCCTCCTATTAGAGGGTATGTTGACAGTGCAGAAGCCACAGTGAGTGTGGCAGCCACTGTCCATGTCTCTGATGATCAGTCATTATGCATCATTAGCTGAGTGCTTTGGGGTGTCACCTCAGCATGTCCAGGCCTGACACCACATCACTCTATAATCATCACTAATTAGACTGCATCTGATATAGATGGGCAGCATGCTCATATTAAGCTGCTGTTATCTCCTGGAAAATCACTGAGGTACTGTAACTACTGGCAGTGTAATAACATTCCACTGAAACATTAATACAATTCATTGTATTAGACTTGGATATTTTAACTGATCAATTATAAGTGATGCTATTTACTATATACTGATACTGTTACTGACCACTGATGGTCAATAAACTTAATTATCAGTGAATGAGTGTTGTCACAGTTGTCGCCTCATTGCCAGTAGTTGCACAAAGAAAACCGCTTAATTTGAGCCTGCTGCAGCCTAATTAATGAGACCATGTTGATTACAATCAATAAGAAAAGTACTTTCTTCAATGTCCATTTGAGTACTTTGTAGTGCTCAAGTTTCTGGTGTTCATTTACTGGATGATGTTGATTTTTTCAGCTCATGAAACAAGAATGTAACCCAAGTAATTCAAGTTGATTTTCTGGTTGCTAGAATTCTTTTCTCCCCAATTTATTTGATGACTTTAATTTCTTTCTAATCACTGATTTTTATCGGTGGCATCTAAAGAGTTCTGTAGTAACTTACAAGGTCCAATACAAGACTGATTTAAAGTCGTGAGTCTCTGCGAAAAAGTCTTGCATACTACTTGAACCTTTTCCTTCATTTCTGACAGAAACAACAAAAAAGTAACGGTGCCGAGTCACAATGCTGTTCAAACCTCCACTAGCTGCACAGTGAAAGCAACATCAGCAGCAAAAGTTGTGCCAGTTAAAAGTTATTCATGCCCCTGACATGGAACATTCAGTCACATACTTGCTGTGCACTCAAGCACTTTGTGGCAGCACTCAGAGCTCAATATGCAATTCATGTAGTTACATGCATGAGTCACGAGAAAATAGACTTGACTCCTGAAGAGGCACTCCAGGGTATACCTGCAAATAAAGAATAAAAAAAAACTATGTTGTTGGAAGAGGCTGGTGAAGAAAGATATACACTATACTGCCAAAAGTATTCACTCATCATTGAATTCAGGAGTTCCAGTCACTTTCATGGCCACAGGTCTATAAACCAAGCACCTAGGCATGCAGACTGCTTCTACAGAGATTTGTGAAAGAATGGGTCGCTCTCAGGAGCTCAGTGAACTCCAGTGTGGTACCGTGATAGGATGTCACTTCCACAAGTCCAGTCCTGAAATTCCCTTGTTACTAAATATTCCACAGTCAACTGTTAGTGGTATTGTAACAAAGTGGAAGTGATTGGGAACAACAGCAACTCAGCCACAAAGTGGTAGGCCAAATAAAATGAGTGGGTCAGCAAATGCTTAGTTGCATAGTGCACAGAGGTCGTCAACTTTCTGCAGAGTCGGTCACTACAGACTCAGTGGCCTTCAGATTGGCTTAAGAACAGTGTGTAGAGAGCTTCATGGAATGGGTTTCCATGGCTGAGCAGCTGCTTCCAAGCCTTGCATCATCAAGCACAATGCAAAGCATCAGATGCAGCGGTTTAAAGCACACTGCCACTGGACCCCAGATTGCAAGATGGAGATGTGTTCTCTGGAGTGAGGAATCACACTTCTCCATCTTGCAATCTGATGGATGAGTCTGGGTTTGGCGGTTGCCAGGGATACAGTACTTGTCTGACTGCATTGTGCCAAGTGTAAAGTTTGGTGGAGGGGGGGTTATGGTGTGGGGTTGTTTTTCAGGAGTTGGGCTCGACCCCTTAGTTCCAGTGAAAGGAACTCTTAATGCTTCAGCATACTGACATTTTGGACAATTTCATGCTCCCAACTTTGTGGCAATAGTTTTGGGATGGCCTAACTGTTTCAACATGACTGCACACCAGTGCACAAAGCAGGTCCATAAAGACATGGATGTGTGAGTTTGGTGTGGAAGAACTTGACTGGCCTGTCCTGACCTCAAGCCAATAGAACACTTTTGGGATGAGTTAGAGCAGAGACTGCGAGCCAGGCCTTCTGATCTCACAAATGTGCTTCTGAGACAATGGTCCAAAATTCACATAAACACTCCTCGTGGGAAGCTTTCCCAGAAAAGTTGAAGCTGTTATAGCTGCAAAGCGCAAAGGAAAAATGCAGACAATATATATCCACATTGGGGTGATTAGGGAACATGGAAAACACCAGGGAAACACAGATGAACCTAATCAGGAGTAAATAAGACAGAGGAAGCAAATGGAACGCAATACACAAGAGACAAAGGACCAGCAAAATAAAACAGGAAATCACAAAACATGTCAGACAGAGACACAGACTTGACACACGAGACAAAACACAGGGACTCAAGGAATACAATAACTGGAACAGAACTGCTAGAACACTGGGTCCTAAACCCAGGGACCATGACAGCAAATCTTTTTGGCTGTCTAAATTATTTTTTTTCCTTTTGTCTTACCCAGTAAAAAGGAAAAGACCCCAAATTACTAATCTTTTCACGTATCGCCCTTGTTCCATCATACATTCTTGTTCCATCAGCTCTAAAAATCAACATTAGCCCTGTCCTGTATCTTTAAAGGATGCATACTATACCGAATCTCACAACAATACTGTATGTCCCCTGGGTGTCTACAGACCCATAAAAAAGACCATTTTCCTTTCTCCAGAATTCAGAAACATGGATCAAGAACGAGTCATTCAGGTTTGCAGCCTCTTGCGACCTCAGAACAGTGCAAGCACAGCAGCCCCCTGCTGACAAACAGATCCAGCAAATAAGCAGCTGCCACTGTCTGCCAGTTTTATTGCCACGCTAGAGCTGCTCCTGTTAACTCTAAAATGTCTCAGGTACAAGCAGCACATGCCAAATGTTCTGTTGTTAGCTGTAAGCGTCAATACACATGGTCACATTGCCAGAAATTTTGGAAATGGAAAATCCAAAAACATTGCCAACTGTATAATGAACTGGGCTATCTGGAATGCAAGAATGCTCTTTTCATGTTCAACAAAACATGAAAAGAGCTGAGCTGCAGTGGTTTAAACCCTATCTCTCCAGGTCTGCATGTCTCGCTTGGGTGAGATGCTGGTCCCCAAATTGCCCCTGATGTATGTAAGTGTGCATGTTAGGTAAAGCTTAAGTGCATAGAATTAAAGAACTCTGAATGTAGTGTAAAAGCACTTTGAGTGGTAAGACTAGAAAATCTCCATAGTTCAGTCCATAGTAGTAAGAGGCAGTCAAAGGTCCACAACCACGTTTCCAGTATAACGGCACTAGAAATATATAGATGGCATTAATCTTGTACAAAGAAGTCCCTGAGGTTTCAGGGAAAAAGCACAGAATAAATCTAAAGTGGAAAGGCTCTATTTCAGTTCAACAAGTGCAGTGACAAGTGTAAAGCAGGTGGGTGCACAGACTTTCTGAAGCGTACCAGCTGCTTTAGACACAGACTGCAACAGGATCAGTTAAGCTAATAATTAAGGATCACAGGTCATAAACAGCATAGATGACTTATTATATAATTAAATTAGAATTAAAATGCTGTGATCTCTTTTTCTGATTTATAGATCAGTACAAAACTGATTCAGATTCCTGTGTGAAATAACCGTTACCTTTGGTTCAGAGTTTATTGTTTGCTGTTGATAAAATCGTCAGATTGGCAGAAGACTGAATTTGCACCGCAGACATGGTTCTTTTCTCAGCACAATTTCTGCCACGTTTTCCACCAACAGTTAGCTTTCTGTTAGCCTCGTTTGACTGAACCTCCCATCTGTTAGGGCTCGCCGCCTACCTGTTGTGCCCGTACGACTGGCACGAAAAATACCACACAGACGACAAAGAGTCCTTGTGTTGGTTTTTACTTTATAATTTCAAAGTGGCCAGCAGACATTAAACAGCTTTAATAAGCAGCTGTGTCCATCAGTGTTTGGATTGTGTTGCTCCAACCTCCATTAGATTACAGCTATTAGAACCCTGAATATTTAAGCGTGCGACTCTTCCTACCATTAATGTCGGCTGCCTTTCATATCCCTTCACATAAACTCTTACACATCCCACAAGCACTGTTAACACTCACCTCCACTTTATAGCTCAACCTAAGGAGGAAATCCTTGGGAAGAGAAAAGCAAAATAATTTTAGCGAGCTGCTTCGGGGCTTTATGAGCACCACTCATTAATTAAGGGGAATGTATTAGTCATGACTCCCACCGAAGTGTTTGCATATTAATGAGGAGTGTGTTTGAGGGAGTGTGTATCTTTGGAGTGCTGTGAGCCTCAGGCATTGACTGGCACTTAAAGACACAGTTGATATAAAAATATATTTTAGCAGTGCAGCTGGGCTGTAAATTCCCACCACAGCACCATCAAAGGCTGTTCTTTAATGTATTGTTTATAATCATCTTAAATCTTGTTAGATTCTAATTGAAGATGCATTTACTGAAGCTTAATCAGTGTGATAAGCTCAGCAGTGAGACCTGAATCAATAAACATGTTGGCAAAAATTAATTAATGTCACATTTATAAATGACAGACATCACTCCCACAAATCATGATATAACACAGAAGCCACTCTGAGTCTTTGTTGGCCAACTTTTAAATGTTGATGTTGGTAATTCTGTTGCCCTCGTGCTTTTGAACTGCTGCATCTAACGCTACAGATCCTAGCATTCTTCTGTCATGTCCTAAATTGCATGTAAGCATTAAAGGGACAGCCCTTAAGTGATTTCAGTCATATTTTCCAAATAGTTGCCATCCATTTAGGACCATATTCATCATTTGTGTCCCCACTTAGTTGTGGTGCACCTTGTGATTCTATATTGGATCCTATTCTTGTCTCTTTATATATGCTTCCCTTGGGGTCCAGCTTTAAAAACCAGAAGTGCTCATTTCAAAGCTTTGCAGATGATCTTCAAATATATCTGCCTATACAAACCAATAGGAATGCTTCTATTCAATCTCTTGTGAATGGTTTTAGAGAGATGCAATCATAAATAGATATAAACTTCCTTAACAAAACAAAACATAAGTTATTTTATTTGGGCAACTCAATCTTTTAGGTGGGTACAATAGCTATCTTTTAGCTTCTTACTGTCACCCAGTTCCCAGGAACCTTGGTGTGATTTTTGACTGTGCTTTTAAATTTTGACATAGACAGATTTTATTGTCATTACACCATACAGTGCACATTAGAACAAAATTATTTTGCTATAGGCTTGGATTAGATTTGGAGGAACAGCAGCAGTGATACAGTTTGAAAAACAGATTAGCTCTGCTGTTAAGACACGCTTTTTTTTAGTTAAGGTTCCTCAGAAAGGTGAAGTCCTAGCTCCCATTATATGACTTTGGGAGGATAATCAACTCCTTTATTACCTCTCAATTAGACATGTGTGCTGGCCTTGGTTAGTTGTTACTTTGTTTGCAGGCTGTACAAAATGCAGCAGCTCGCCTTTTGACAGGAAAGAAATTGCGTGATCACATCACACCAGTACTGAGCTCCCTACACTGGCTACCACTCCATTTAAGGATCCAGTTTAAGTTTAAAACTTGCTTTAAATCTTCTTAATGGTTTGGCACTGCCCTACTTAAGTGAGTTTTTTGCAGTCCTACATTCCTAGCAAAGCACTGGTCTGTGGTCTATAAAACAACTGCTCTTGGAGGTTAATAGATCCAGCCTTTTCGGTGGTGGCCACTAATCTTTAGAACAACGTACCCTTTTACACAAGAGCTGCCCAATCTCTCAGTCATTTTAAAACAGTTTAAAACAGACTTTTTCTCATTTGCTTTCAATTCTAGTTGAGCAGGGTATCCTAGCTTTTATTGTGCAAACATAGTCTTGATGATGTCTTATTGAGGTTTATTTTAGTGTGTTTATTGGTCATTTAGTGATTGTCAATTATTTTTGTTTATTTTGCATGGTCTGTGCAGCACTTTGGTTAACTCAGGTTGTTGTAAATATGCTATAGAAATAAACTTTGACTTGACTTGGGATCTGTAATTATAATTGTCTGCTGCTGTAATTCAGTTCTTTTCAACAGCATCGCAGCCTCCGGGTTAGGGTGGGCCCAAGGTCAACTGGAACACAGCCTCATCAGTGTGGGTAGTGCAACATGTATGTAACATGCTAATTCTGCTGTGTTTAAAATGCGGCAGCAAGCTGTTGCTGGTGTGGTTTAAAGAAACTGAAGCTAAGCTAAGCATTTGCTCATTCACTTCAGAAGCAGAGATAAAAATATATGCCTCTTTCTCTGTAGGTCTTTTTGACATTTCATAATAAGAAGCTTATGCTTTCTGGTGCATTATCCTCCGTCTATGCTGTCTCAATATTACGCTGCAATGGCTTACTGTGACAACTGAACATTTCTCAGTGTTACAAGCATCACCTTTGCCTCCCTCAGATCTAAACAAAAAGAATCTTCTTGAGTGTTTTGAAAAGAAATGCAGTTTCTATGCGTCTAAGGTCACAACCTTAGGTTCAGTTGTGGAATTTTTTAGCACATCTATGTGCATAAATGTTAGATCAACAGTTTAAATAAAAGTAATATTTTCTGTGTGTGCTAGGCAGAAAGTTTAGTAATTTGTGGAGAATGGGTAGGTCATGTAAACATCAGGCTTAGCTGTGAGTTCCAACTAATGCCACCTACAGTCATGGGCAGATATAAATCAGAGAGGAATCGTGCCCATGTTACTACACTGGTCACTTCATCACATCCGGCGTCTGGACAGTCACGGAGGAAAAGGGGAAAAAGTGGGAACTTTCCTCTCATTATACCCTTCTTTATTAGTATTTGAAAGAAGCTCTAGACTCCAAGTCTTGTGGAGGCAACCTGTCAGGTGTGTAAGCCTCCACAGGTTCCAATGGAGTTTGGAGGAGGAATTCTCCATTTCAAATTGAAAGAAAAATGGAGGAATTAGTTAATGTCGTCTCCTTAGCGTGCAACTTAAGTTTGAATATTCTGCACACAGTTCAGTTAGCCTACTTTTGGAGGACCGAGTCTGAGCTGTTCTAAAAATTCATCAAGAAACATAAGTTTCTATAACCTAAGTAAACACTTTTGTGATGCATTTATGGTCTCAACAGCTAGTTTCACATGCTTTTAATATACCATGCTGCTGTTTTTATTGAATTTTGGAGTCATTTGGAGTCAAAAAGCAGACAGGTCAGCATTGTAACACACAAAGCACTTCAATATGAGCTCAGTCAGATCCACGCTCACACTTGGTTTCAAAACACCAAGACAATGATGGCCAAAATGCTCAGCTCAAAGCTTAAAGAAGAGACTTTATTAACCAGTGGGTGATGTCACAGCCACATCACATCTTTTATATGACAACTAATCAGACTTTAATGCAAATTCAGTTAGCTTGTTGTACAGTAGCTGCGTAATAAGCTGTACACAGCACACTCCCTATAAGCTAGCAAACTGGATGCTTTTCCTTTCTAGCAGTAGAAAAGAGGAGGATGCCACAGAAGCAGTTTCTTCATTTTCTATGAACATTTGCATTTTTCATGATGAAATGTAGTGCAGTCATAATTTTTTAAGTCCAATTTACTGTTTACTGAGCCACCATATAGGCTACCTGTGTTATTTTATATCATATAAAAAATATTTTTTCTATGTTTAGCAGATGCAGCAAGCCATCAAAGACTGTGTGAAGTCCAAAGTTACAGTCCTGCTATGCAGTTACATCTGAGTGTTCTTGACCTGCACTGTCAGCAGTGAAATGGAATTCCTGTTTACTGGAAGGTCTCTTAGTGGTGGTTAATCATGCACTGCCTGCAGTACTAAGTCCCCCACTTTTCCCTCAGACCTCCAGATAACAGCAAACATATAAAAGTTAAGAGAGCAGTCGGTACGCGGCAGAATATAAAATACTGACCCTGAGACTGTACGTTACATTACAGCGCTTACTGTTTTATTAGTAAGTCAGAATTTCACAATTCTAACAAAACTGTCCATATTTTCATGTTGCTGACCTTGCAAAGTGTTTTTTTTTTTAATTTAACTTTTATTTTACCAGGTAAAATGTTTGAGAACCAGTTCTCATTTAAAAACATGACCTGGCCAAGAGGCCCCAATAGAATCAGATCCACTACATATACGTAGGTACACACATAAGCATAAACACATACCAAAAATAAATCAATCAATCAATAAATCCGAGATTAACGTGGAGCAAGCATGTAAATCATGACAGCTGGATAAAAAGCAGGAAGGAGGAGAAAAATAGGTGAGTTAGCATAAAGGGAAAGGGGGGAGATGCTAACGTGTGTGTGCATGTGATTGTACGCATTTATGAATATATATAGGAGAACGTTTATGCCAGATCACATTAGTGTGATCAAAACAGTAGAGGTATTGGGAATGGTGAGCTTGATGTATTCACTTGACCTTGTACGATATTTATTACAGCCTACATGAAGAAGAGATGACAGATAAGGTGGTGTCTTGCACAGGATTGTCTTATAGATGAAGTGAAACCAGTGATGGAGCCGCTGGGTATGAAGGGAGGGCCAGTCCACTGGTTTATAGAGGTCACAGTGATGAGTGTGGAAAGGTGCATTGGTGGCAAAGCGGATGACTGAGTGATGAAGAGTGTCCAGTTTTTTTAGAGCAGTGCTTGATGCCATTTTGTAGATAAAGTCACCATAGTCCAGAATTGAGAGTATTGTCATCTTGACAAGAGCGTGCTTGGCAGCATGAGTGAAGAGGAAGAGGAAACCTAATCTGGCTTTGACTTTTGTCTGAAGATTGTTGATGTGTGTGGTGAAAGACAGAGATGAATCCAGCCAGATGCCTAGGTATTTGTAAGATTTAACATACTCCAAAGCTGTGCCATTGGCACAGCTAATCTTGGGGGGATTGAAGGCCTCATTTTTTCAACCAAAGATGATACATTTGGTCTTATTGGTGTATCATCTTACTATCTTACTATTTTATTTTTTCTATAAATAAAATAGTCTCAGTTTTGTTGTCATAGAAATTATTCTACACCTGAAGGAAAAAATATTTTCATCAAGGATAGGGAGAGAAACAGCAGTTTCACTTTCAAGTGTTCAGCATGACAGAGCCATACTTGGAGCCATACTTTCAAGCAAATCACTGGCAGCTATTTTGATAATCATACGATTAAATAGTTTTGATAAGTCAGAGTACTGTGAGAAACTTTGTTCTGCTTTGATTTGCACATGCCAAAAAAATGTACTCATGAATATATTTTCATGTTGTTTTAGTGGCATACAGTATAATGTTAGAAATCAGACACTCCATTTTTCGCCCTGGCTGTAAGCACGAGATCGCGTCTATCGAACAGGCGGGAGCCTATCCCAGCTGTCGTAGGGCTCCAAACTCCACTAATAATAATCAATAAAACAACAATGCAATAGGCAAGGTAATTAAAATGACACTTTTTCCTAAGACATGGGTTGGCTGGTTCATTCTCAGAATGTACTTGTGCTTCTTCACACTTTTAAAGCACGTTGTTATGCACCAGCCCACTTAGGCTCAGACAGGGCACTGTGCGAACTACAATGAGTTTGACACTCCTCCTCGAGACAGCTCACATATGTGCTGGGCATTTCTTACTTTAATTATATTCCCCGCATTATCTGTGATAATGTTCTTGTACTGAATTTGTCATATAATCAGTGGTAGGAACATTCACCTTGTCTCATTACAGGCATGCAGAGCACTGATTGTAGTGAGCGGGGGAGGGGTGGGGGTGTGGCGGAGCTTTTACTGGTGGATGAGAAAACTATTTTTTTTTCTTACTGCCTTGTCTTTATAATAATAATAATAAAAAAAATCTCTTCTGGCAATGGCAACTAGAAGAAAACAGAAGCAGTCCATGCTGTTAGCCTGCTGACCAATCAGTCTGCTCATATGTTTTCTGTGTTTTTCTGTGTTTTGTGCCCCGTGTTGGGGTGCAAATACTGCACCATTTTAAGCAACTGTTTTCAACTTGTAGAGTCTAGAATTAGTTTCCTTCTGGAGAGCTCAAGCTGTTGATATGTTAATCTAAGATGGTATATTTTCACTGTTGTCTCGATGTCCAAGCCAACATCATTAGGCTAATTAATGCTGATGTTTAGTAATTAGTCAGCATACCTCACCGTGTGTCAGCTGTAAAACCGGGCTTGGAATGGAACAGCACTTGTGCCTGTGTTTGAAGTCACCTTAGAGAATCCACTTCAAATCCGCGTTGAGCGTGCCAAGCATAACTGGTGTTTGGAAACACGACTGTTCAGAGAGGAGGCTGTTGACAGAAGAAAGGCTCAGCGATGGCTTCTTATTCTCAGCCAAGCAGCTGGTTGACTGTCCTCTCATAGTGTAGTGATTCGATGGCCTCTCAGCTCAAAAAGAAATGACCCCTCCATCTCTTCATACACAACAAAGTCACAAATACACACACTATTCTGTCTGTGAAGTTCCTCTCTGTCGGTTTCTCCCTCAGAGCATGATGAGTGCGCCAGCGGCCAGAATTTGTGTGATGAGAACGCCATCTGCACCAACACCATCAGGGGACACCTGTGTACCTGCAAGCCGGGCTATGTGGGCAATGGCACCATCTGCAGAGGTAAGTTCCTGAACCTGGAATATCCCAGCTGACAACACAGGCACTGAAACAAAACCTTCCCCCGCATCCTCTGAAGATAGTTCATGTGCTTCATTACAACATGGTTCATGTGGTTCACTCCGCCTTTGTATCATCTAACCAGGCGGCAGCTGTCACAGAAGTGGTGAAAATTGAATCTGGACCAGTCGTAGCCTGTTTTTGCCCATGTGTGCTTCTTTCCCCTCACTGCTCACCTTGCTCCCTGTTGCACTGTTGCCCCACCAGGCACATTTCCTGGTTTGCCCTACACTATCATATCTCCCGAATAGGCCTTTAAAGTGTTAATCGTGCACTTCAGCGAGAGTGCCAAAGAAGTTGCTGTTTGTGTGCTTTTATTTTCAGCCAAAGAAAACAAAGATTAGATCAAAGTGCCTCAATAAAAGAAAATGTACTAAAGTAGCAGTTCTAGTATTTTAGTGGTCTGCGCTAGTGCATTTTCTTTAGCTGTTTGATGCAAAGCACAACAGGTTTTACAAAAGTTGTGTGACTTTATTTAGTTTGTGAATTTCTGTTTTGTAGTCCTGAGTTTAGAATTTTGGTTGAAGCCAGTCCAGACGTTCAAGACCAAGGCGCAAATATTAGTTACAAAAACAAAACAAAACTACACATTGCACACTTATTCCTGCTGAAACTGGCAGTTAAGACAATAAACTATTTAGAAAGTATTTGTTGAATCAAATAAGAAGTTGAGTCAGACTTTTACAGAATACAACTTGCTTTTTGAAACCAGAGCACTGTTATTGTATAAAACGTCAATGTTGTTACAAATGAAGTGACTTTAGTCCTTTTGTTATATCAAAAACAATCTCCTATTCAGGGCTAGATGCACTTTTAATTGTCCAATAAAAAGAAAAAATGAAAGTAAATACATGTATTTAATATAGTGACATGATAAAGAAATTGTCAGGCAGCAGTGACATTTGTTTCTCTATTTATGGAGGGCTGTTTACATGTCCTCTGACATTCTTTTGCGACCATGATGGAATCTGCCGTTTCAGAGGCGTTTATGGGTCCACTCAAGCAGGCACAGATTATACTTAAAGTCATATTTTCAGGGCTGATATAACAGGGTAGTCATATCTAGTCTATGTAGGGCCCTTGTAGAGTCTGAGGAGACTCGTTAGAGGGTTGACAGCTTTTACAGTACAGAGGGGCTCTATGGCTTGAGTCCCTAATATACCACAAACATTGCTATGGTCCACCATCAGAGCTGCAGAAACAAGATACTGATATGGACTGATATGGACCAAATGGGCCAAAGCATAACATCCCAGAGGTGTTCTATTGGATTTAGATCAGGTGACTGTTGGGGCCAGTCAGTGGTATCAATTCCTTCATCATTCTCGCCACGTGAGGCCGGGCCTTGTCATGCACCAGGAGGAACTCAGAACCCACTGCAACAGTGTAGGCTCTGACAATGGCTCCTAGTAGCGGTCAGGGTGCTGTTGCCTAGCATGTAGAGGTCTTTTAGTCCCTCAATGGATATGCCTCCCCAGACCATCATTTGTTCCTCCTTGCGCAATGGAGCAGGTACCAGTACTGCTAATGGGTTAAGGACCTCCTATGACCCTGTCCAGCTCTCCTAGAGTAACTGCCTGTCTCATGGAATCTCCTCCATGCTCTTAACTGTGCTGGGAGGCACAGCAAACCTTCTGGCAATGGTACACATTGATGTGCCGTCCTGGAGGAGTCAAACTACCTGTGCAACCTCTGTAGGGTCCACGTGTCATCTTATGCTATCAGCAGTGACCCTAGCCAAATGCAAAACTAGTTAAAAAACAGTCAGAAAAGTTGAGGAGGGAAGAAAATGTCAGTGGCCTCCACCTGTAAAACTATTCCTGTCTCATTGTTGCCCCTCTAGTGCACTTGCTGTTAATTTCATTAACACCAAAGCAGCTAAAACTGATTAACAACCCCCTCTGCTAGTTAACTGACCAGATCAATATCACAGAAGTTTAACTGACTTGATGCTATTCTCTGATTAAAAAGTGTACCTTTAATTTTTTTTCTTTTTTTTTTTGAACAGTGTATTTGAGTGTTTGAGATTTATTCATCAAAATGTCTGTCAGCAGAGTGATACTTCCTCATCAGAATGTACTGCTGAACTCAGATTGTCAATACTTCTCAACTACTAGCCCTGCTCATGTCTAGAGCTGGATTTGTAAATATAGAGATCCCATGGGCTTGCAAACAGCACTTTCATGTAGTTTTCATGGCCGTGTGCATGTGCTTGGCTGCTGTCCAAGAGATGGGAGTATCTTTAAGGCTAATTAGGTTTTGATATTCTAGCCTACCTAAACATGATCTCAACAAAATTCCAGTGGATGTATTGCAGTTGGACATATTTGTTGCTGCAGAGGCTACATTCCCCCAGAGGCAATAATATGCTGCTTGTGAGAATGTAAGCTTTTCTCTTTTTTTTTGTCCTCCTGTAATTTTCTTGAAAATCTCTGAAATTCAGCATGGAATTTCAAGACCATAATCTTCGCCATGGAGGTAGAATGGAGGTACTTTGATATTTTTTTTATATTTATTTTGCAGAGTTAAAAACCATTCTCCATTTTGACCTTCTCACCATGTTCCATAGTGAAGCCATGTTCTGCATCTGCCTCGCTGCTCATCACCGTGAAACTTAATAATGTTGTAATTAGGACAGGACAGAAGAAAGCATGTCAGTAATATAAATGATTAGTGAAAGGAAAGTGCTACATATGCTACTGCAGGTTGATATCTGCCTGTGTATGTATGTGATGCACTGATGAAGCAACAAAACAAAATAACAGCACATGCAAGAAAGTGAAACAGGATGTAAATGCAATGGCAGAACCCGAAAATAACAGGACACATAAAAAAAAGTAAAGAAGTCGTTATCCACACCCACTTGCCCAGCCATCTGTAAAACAGGTATTAGGCAGCAGGTAGGAGGCAGGTCCAGGGAAAGATCAATGTAATTTGCAAAGTGCCTTCCACATAGTTGCAGCCTCTGGATTATTTCCAGCCTCATGACACACACACACACAGAGGCATAGGCGCTTGAGGACAATATACAAATTAAACTACAG
Organism: Pterophyllum scalare; assembly: GCA_024447675.2. NCBI lineage: Eukaryota > Metazoa > Chordata > Actinopteri > Cichliformes > Cichlidae > Pterophyllum > Pterophyllum scalare. The sequence goes on along the minus strand of JAMQGT020012555.1, from coordinate 5,522 downwards.
CCTACATATTTGTCACTCCAGAAGTCACAGTCAGTTTATTTAACAGAGTGGTTGATATCTCAAACAATGTTTAGAATATAAATGATGGAATATGAAAACATTAGTTAACATAGTGGAAATAGTCTTCTTTGTTCCATGCTGGAATTTGAAATGCACTTTATTTTAAATGGGTACATGCCTCCTTTAAACACATGAAATTGTGCATCTAGCTCCTGAACTTGTGTTTGCATCCATGGATTTGTAATATGCTCTGGGTTTTTTTTTAGGCTTTTCTCACTAGATTTCCTGCAAGGATAAACCCAATTTAGCTGCAACAGCAGGTGTGATATTAATGTTAAATGACAATATTTTGAATTTGTCCTGAAGTTGTTGGCTAGGTTTAAAATCCGGATTCTGAGCAAGCTGGTCCAGTCCTCCTTCACCAAAATAGAAAAAAAAAAAAATCTTAGTTGTTCTATTAAGATTCCTCTTGGATTAAAATAGGCTAAGCCTGGGAAATTAACCCCAGAACCCCACATTGTGTAGGTAATATATGATCAGTCATTATAGTGAGACCACTCATGACACTCTCAATCCAGCTGACTAATGACATTTGTTAGAGGCATGAAGGGAAATATGTTTTAATAATGTCATTAAAGCGTCCTGCATTTTACCTATGTTGTGCTGGCCAATTAGTATATTATGTGAGAGGGGAGTTGGAGGAATCTGTCTCTATTTTCCCCCTCCCCCTGAGATCTCATTACTGTGTGATGGTGACAGTGTCGGCCAATCGACCTGTGCCTCCCATCTCATTCCCCTCATACATCACCACTGCCCTCTTAGGAATAAGGGAATTAGTCTGAGTGTGACTGCAGCTCCTCAGCTTGTCCCTGCTAATGTTAATAAGGCAAAAAGGTGAGTTTAGCTTGTTTTGAGAAATGAGTTCATACCCGACTGTGCAGAACTGGATTTCAGGGACAAAAAATGTATGGCTAACTGACAGATGGAAAAGCTGGCAACTGCCTATCAACATTAGTGTCTTAGTACATATAAAAGACAGCATTCCACTATTGCTCTTGGGTTTATTTTCAAGGAGATAGCATTTTCTTTTGCAAAGGTATAATTTTAACTTTAGTATTTGTTGGGGCTTGGAGGATGATACAACCTGCTGTAGGTATGGCTCAATGATGCTGGAATTGAAAATCTCGTGTTTTTGTTAGACTTTAAATTGAAATTCCTCTTACATCCTTTTACTTCATTAGTGATGTTTCATTAATTATTAAATAGGCAAGACTTATGTGAATACCTTCTTTTGAAGTCAGTTACATCCCTGTACTGTACAGTTGTGGTCGGATGTTTATATAAACTCATTGGCATGACTGTCCTGGTAATTTGGGGCTTTTAATGATTTCTATGAACTGTTCTTTTTTCCAGGGTGGAATGATTAAACAGCATACATCTTCAGTGACTTTAAAAAACAAGAATTGGGTGTACAAGTTTGAATTTATTTTTGGACTTTTTCTAATCCACACAGGGTCAAAACTATACTGTACACACAGCATCAAATGTAGGCATACATCCTAATATTTGGTTAAATGTCCCTCAGCACCTCAATGAGACACTTCTGGTAAATGGACTAGTTCTTATATAGCTCTTTTCTACTCAAAGTTCTTACAGTATACAACATGTTTACATTCACCTATTCATATAAGCACTGCCATGTGTAACTAAGCTAAGTGCTTATTGTCTAACACTGACAGACATTCACACTCCGATGCTTGCGTCAGCGAGCAACTTGGGGTTTAGTATCTTGCCCAAGTATACTTCAGCATGTAGCCCGGATTGAACCGCCAGCCTTCTGATTAGTAGGTGACCTGCTCCACCTCCTTAGCTACAGCCACCCCTGTAGCCAGCAACAAGTTTCTGGCATAATTCTGGCTGGATATTTGACCTCTCTTTTCTACCAGAATTGGTTGAGTACATTTAAATTGGTGGGTTTCCTGCCACCAACATAGCTTTTAAGCATAGTGGACACATTTTGGATAGGGTTGAAATCAGAGCTTTGGGGTGGTCATTCTAGAAGCTTAATGTTTGTCTGCATTATCAATTCCAAAACTATTTTTGATAAATGCTTGAACACCCAGTTGCAGCCAGGTTTCATCTAGCTGTTGATTTGCTGAAGTATTTTGAGGCAGTGTATCAGTACCACTGTCAGCAAAACAACCCAGAGCATGATGCTACCACCACCATGCTTGACAGCTGCTACAGTGTTTTTAGGTTTGAAAGCCTCACTTTTACTCTAACATATCTCTTGTCATTGTGGCCAGATAGCTCAATCTTTGTCTCATCTCATCATAAAATGTCTCTCCAGAAGGCCTTTGGCCAGCAGCAAATCGAGCTTGAAGGTGTCGATTTTGGAACAGGGACTTATTTCTTGGTCAGCACCCTCTCAGTCAATGGTGATGTAAACCGGGGTTCCAGGAGTTTCAAGCCGTGGTGATTTTGGGGTTGTTCCTGGACATCGTAAGGGTAACAGTTTGGGTCTTCTTCCAGACCTTGGCAAAGTGGTGACACATCTGAATAACTTGCATACCATTTTTTAGTTTTCCTTGTTAGATCTTGTTAGATCTTTACCGATTTCCTTGGACTTTCTCATTGTTCTGAGTATATGTCAGTCCACTGAGAGCTGTCAAACAAATCCTTTTTATGCTGCCAAAGACCAGTTATATGCTATCAGTTGTAGTCAATTATGGTCACTAAAAAGATGTTAATAGACCTTGGGCTTGTCAAGTTAAAAGACACTGTTGAACCTTCAGCACCACTTGTTAAAAGAGGTAAGTAAGTGTATGTATATATTTGAGCCTTTATGAATAATTTTGACCCTGTGTGAATTAGAGAAAATCTCAAATAAATTCAAACTTTTGCAAGTCATTCAAGCTGTGTGCTGTAGAATCATTCCACCCTGCAAAAAGAATGGTTCAAAGAAATCATTAAAGCAAATTAAAAGAAAATTATCATGAGACTCATGCCCACTCATGTTTATTTTGTATATTCAACCCAATGCTGGCCTTCGCTTTCACCAACATCATGTTGAACCTCATATTGAGATTTCCAGTGAACAAAATACTACTACAAAATACTAAAGAAAAAATTCAACATTTGGAATCCAGTCCAAACCTTTTATCTGCTTAATCTGGCATGGAATAATCAGGAAAGAGGCTCCTCTGGCCATGAAACTGCTTGTCAGTCAATTTCCTAATTTTCTTTCAGGATTCTGAAAATGGGGGACTATGTAATCAAATGACTTTAATTCATAAACAGTTAATGCAATACTTTTGTTAAACCCCTTGAATTGAAGCTGAAAGCCTGCCCTTCAATCGCACTTTGATTGTTTAGTTTAAAATCCACTGTGATGGCGTACAGAGGCAAAACTACAAAAACTACGTCATTGTGTAAATCCTTACAGGCCTGACTGCATGGCCTGTGTATGTGAGACAGTGTTCTTTGATATTTACGGGATAGTATTTCAATGGATGTGAAACATTAAAGGATTAAAGGATTAAAATCTGTGGAAAAGGGCTATTTCCGATATTGCATTAAAATCAACGTGAAAGTGATTCAATACGCAGTTTGTCTAATGGGCACTAATTACAAGCTTTTTGCCATGTTGAAGCGAATGGCGGAAACATACTGTGATGTGAACTTTTTTCAGGTCTTAAGAACTATCTTCAACCTACTTCCTGGTTCCAATATTTATCTGAATGCTTCACAAGGAAGATTAACCTGAAGTGGGCCTGAAAGATTCCATAAAATGTATTTAAATTTATGCTAGGAACATCATCTTTTTTGGGGGGGGTAATATCTCAAATGTTCAGAAGCAAAATCTTAACAGACAGACTAAAACCAAGATGCCCATTAAAAAGCTGTGGGTTCCTGAATCCAAGAGCATAGCAGTTTTTACACGTTTACATTTGACAACATTGGGAAAAGTCGGGAAGGTCGGCCCATTACCCGAATTTCCCCTTGCTCACATTTAGCACGCCACAGGAGACAATGCGTGTTTCCCACTCACTGTAAATTCACTGGATAATTACCTGCTATATTCTAACATAGGTGCAATCAGACATTACATGGACTTTATACTGGGGAGCTGAGAGGTGAAAGTATGTTCAGTGTCTAATCCAACTAAGCAGACATTTGTGCTCTCACATAATAAAACTGCACTTATCAGAGCAGGGAGGTGGAAAGATTAAGGAGTTTATATTAAGGAGCTGCAGCTAAAGCAAAAGTCTTATTTGTCCTTGTTCACATCAGTGTGCGCTATACCACTCTGCATTACTGACAAGATTCTCTGTTAACCAAAGAGTATACTTTTCATAGATTCAATATAGCAGAGTGTCACTGGCATAAGACTGATTGAAGACAAAAAAACATCACAGAGTTGATAGAATGAGGACAGCATGCAGGATTTTCGCTTGGTGCATTAAATTACATTACAAGAGTGGATGTGATGGAGCTGAACACAAGAGATTTTTTCTCGTCTCTCTCTCTCTCTCTCTCTCTCTCTCTCTTTGCTGCACAGCAGCTACATCTAACAGTGGGGCACAGACTAAAAATAATTGCCTCAAATGATAATTGCTACAAAGCTTCAAAAACAAGTAGCGTTTTTTTTCTTCTTCTTGTTACTTTTTTTCCCCACATTTGCAATTAATCATAGCTTCAGATACTGTGGTTTTCAGCCAATTAAATGTTGTAAAACACTCTGCCCTCTAGCACAAAACTACACAGCAGAAACTGCTAAATGTGTTGTTCCTATCAAAAAAGGATGAAGGGGAGCAATAATTATGTAAACAGAAAATTAAATGCTTCATACTTGTAGAGGAAATGAAGACTGAATTCCCCCCCCCACCCTGCCCCCGTCCTCTGTCTCCCAGAATACATTAGCCTGAGTTTACAGCTCACTGTTAGCTGGTTGCAACATGGTTCCTCTGTGATTAGGTCCGATAGCAAAATGAGAAAAGCGCGAGTCAGTGCCTTTGTCCTCTGCGCCACTGTTTAGACTCACTACTCAAATCCTCTCTATTTAAAGCCCCTTTGTCTATACAAACCAGTCCTAGGGAATGAAACGGACCATTAACAAGATTAGCTCACTCATTCTGCTGCTGACAAAGGCTCTGCAATAGGCTGCTGATCATTAGGCTGGCAGTGGGAACAATGCTGATCTATAATCTTTTGCCGTGCTTCGATTGAACTATTGTGGCCCATTTATTAGACTCTAAGGGAGATGACATAATGGTAGCCTTTTTTCAACCCAAGAGAACGGCAATACCAGAGCAGTGGGTGTTGGAAAGAAAGCAAGTAACTGTAAAAGGAGTCTTAACCCTTCATTTCTTCTTACTTTCAGTCAGTTCGAGCAAATAGTTGAAGTGAAATGGGGCTCTTGGGATGGAGGCCTTTCTTTATGCGTCCCAGCAATCATCCCAGTAACAGTAGTTACAGGAAGGTGGGAGCAATACGTAACTGAACGAAGCAAGAATACATAG